>APFE031167029.1:93465-124300 GCA_000404065.3 Pinus taeda | reverse complement strand
TCTTTTCCTTCTGAAGTAACCCAGCAGCGTCCGCTGGCGGCTAAGGTCCCAGCCTCTGGTGGAGTACGCTGCTGTTGTATATTATCTTCTTTGGTTTATGCGTGGTTTGCTCATCAGCGTGATTCGGTAATCTGATTTGTTTTATTATTTTACAACACAGCTCTGTTACGTTTGATCTGCTAAGTGATATCGTTTTCTGAGACAGAAATATCATATTGACTTTGCAGCGCATTGCTGTTTCTTTAATTGCTGGTATAAATGGTTTTTACTAGATACCATTGCGATTTAATTATGGAATGTCTGTGTTGTAACATTTGACCATTGGTATTATTGAATTCATCTTAGAATTATATTTCCTTGCGATTGTTGAATCTATGAACGTTGCTGCTCCGTGCTAAAAGACAATCGTATTATTTATAACTAAGACTGACAATTGAATTACCAAAATTAGATTACTATTGAGGTGTGCCGTGTGTTAAGTTATTGTTTTGCTTTCCAGCATTGTTTCATATCCTATCATTAATCAATGTTGTTCTATTTCTGTGTGCTGTCCAATTTATTCTTGGAGTAAAGATTGCTATTAATTTGGCTTTGCTGTTGTTCATTTCCATTAATTAAAGTTTGCTGTTCAGATTCCTTTAATTCTAGTTTGCTGTTCCATTTACGGCCGTTCCATTTTAGACTTGCTGTTCCATTTTCCTATTTGCTGTTCTATTTTACTTTCTGTCATTCCATTTACCTGTATTTGCTGCTTTGGTGTGAGAGAAGGTCTAAGGCTGTAGTGAGCCTCAGCAGTCGCTGCCTAGCTCCCAGACCTATGGTCCATGCTCTAATTTCCTTTCCATCAGTTTCTAGAGGGATGGGTTATCGCTTCCGCACCCTTGACTGATAAACTGCCTTGTGTGATTTTATCCTTTTGAAGTAATTTAGTCATAGTTTAGCATCCGTCTACCCTTGTGGTTTTTGAGCGTTGTACTACTAAACATTACTCTTGAGTAAATAGCCGCCTCAGACTGAGTACACTCTTGAAATAAAAAGTCATCCCTGGGTTGACAATTAATGTGAGGTAATTAGGAGTTTAAAAAAGACCCTTGTTATCGCTCCACAAGTGCATAAAGTTTTTCTAAAAATATATTACTTGAAAAAACTAATTAATAATAATAATAGTATAATATGGTTGTATGAATCAATTTCAAAAATTAGATTTTTTTTATTAAACCAGTTGTTGAAAATTGGAAAATGTCTAGCATGCAATGAGGAGTTACCACCCGATCTAGGCCCCAATTAGACCCACCCTTGTTTGGTTTGGTGGCACTCACTAATATATGGTTGAGTTGTCGTAACTTAAACTAACCTACAATAAATATTTAAATTATTACTACTACCACTACTCTAATCTAAATATCTATATCTATGACCTATCTAAGTTTAACTCCTACTATATTAGTGCTTGTAATATTTGTTGTTACCAACAGGAAGGAGAGAAAGAACTTCCCAAATGTATGTTTCTTAAGAAACTACAAATGAGTAAAGCATAAGTCTTATGTGATTAATATGTGGGCTCAGCTAGATTGCTTAAAGAAATATACTCTAATGAAAGAGCATTAAAGAAATATGAGTTTTATTAATTTTAATTTTTTATTATGGAGTATAAATTATAAGTCCTAAATTCTATCTTAAAATGGATAAAATACTCTATATCATTAGTGATAATACAACTAAAATTTGAAGCATGAACATTAGATAAAAAGACAATCAATTTAAGTGACGAAAGTAATATGAACTTAAACAAATTAATAAGTTCAAATAATTATTTTAATTATAGAATTAAAATGAGTATATTAACGTTCATGGAAAGGAAACATTTCATAAAATCATATTTTTTATTCAACGAAAATCACATATGCATATAATAATATATCGCATACAAGATTTTGTTGAACAAGATCAACTTTTTAGAAAGCTCCCCACGTCTTCAAAACTGATCAAAATGGCTAATAGATAATATCAATTTTCTTCCATATATATTGATTTGAGAGACCCCCCTCCTCATTGAAGAGAGTCATATGCATAAAATAGAAGGTTCCATAATAAAAAGATATTGTTTTATCATCTTAACAAACTATCTACTTAAAATTAACATAATAAAGTATTGTTCATAGCAAATTCGTTAGATGCGTGAAATGACATTATCAAAATAAAAGTTCCGTTGTTAGGATTGTTATTAAATATGCCTTGATTGGACATTAGCCAGATTCTCCATCCAATAGAATTGAACCTGTTTCAATTTTCAAGGGATTGGTCTCGATCCTTCTCTATTTTCCCAACATTTTTCATTTTAGGCTTGCCTTCTTCCCCTTTTACCTGCACAAACAATTTTAACTATTGTAAGAATTCAAGAGAGTAATAAATATGTGTGACATTTTAACAAGAACAATTAAAATAAGGGAAAACCTTACTTTAAACTGAATTAGCTTGCTAAGGCATTACAGTCGACCTGGGACTAGAGGTAAAATTACACAATGTGCCAAATTGTTCATCAATGATAGATAAATGGTTCCTGAGTTGGAAATATGGGCATCAAAGGCACAACAAAATATTCAAGTTGATTTGGTTTCTTTGACATGGATGCTGGATTCATGTGTTTAACACACAATCCAAGTTTAATTATGGTTAAACTTCGATTGCTAACCCTATTTGACTTTTAGTTTCATTAATGATATGATCTGGGTATCTCTGGTCTGGTAGATGCCACAAGTAGCATCTATTGAAATATGTCGGATACCATATTTTACCTTTATTATTTATTAAACATTATTTACTTCCCTAATTAGTTTAATCCGATGATTAAACAAACTAAAAACAGATTTGATCATCAAGAGTTTGGGGTATGTGTAATGCTCTTATACAAGTGAGAGACTAGATGGGTGGATCCTTCATTACTCATTGAATAATGGTGATTAATTCCTTAACTTGGTAATCAATTAAAAGTTTTTAGCAAAAGTCCAGTAATTCGGGCATTGTAAGGTGTATATGGGTGGATATCCAAGCATCTAGGGAGCAGAGTGGCTAAAACATTAGCCTGGATGGGTGGATTCCTGAAGCAAAATCCAAATGAAATATAATAAAATGCAAATTGGTGGCATTCCAGTTCATTTGCAAAATGATAAATAATATTTGCATATATGGTCATCTAGGGAGGCAAAGGAACATCCCATGGAGGAGTAAGGCAGATATTGGATGGGCATATCGATGGGGGAGGAAATCCATATTTTCAAAAATTAACACGAAACTTCATAAAGCAAATAAACTTAAGATTTTTCAATAAAGACAAGCTATCAACACTTTCATAAAGAAAAAAAAACAAGTTGAAAACCAATATTTTAATAGGGTCCCATTTATTTTAGAAACCAATAGGGGGTTATTGTACATGCGACAACAAATGGTTACACACTCAGAAGAACCAGTTATCTCGGATAGTAGAATGCTGATCAAACTAAACTCTAAATTATGATATTAAAATAATGATAAGTATCAAATGTAATGCATTATATATTTGAGACAAAGATAAGTTAATCATTATAATTACTCATACTTCACCTAATCTCGTCCCAAGAGCTAAAATATGGATTATTAATGGAATTAATTGATTTTGAATTAGAATTTTTAAGTCCAAAAATTAACATCAGCAAAAGAAGTTGCAGGCATTTGTTCCTCATCTCTATTTAACCTGTCATTGCTACATTGATTGTGAGCATCCATAGCCCTGACAACAGTGCCTTAGAATCACATAATAATTAACCTACTACCAGCAAGCATCCATTCCCTCGACGAGTTTTCTTATACTTCCCACAATTTATATAGATGCTTTCAACTTCTTGATTATTTTGATACCCTTTTGATTTATATGATTGTATTGTTTTTTGCAATTTTGGATATATAAGAAGCAAAGCGATGTTGGAGTTACCTTGATAAGCAATTGCTTGTTGTATTAAGAATTTTAATTCAAGGCTTTATCATTCGTTATCAATGTTTTCCATTGCTTTATGTGTTAAGTAAGGTGAATGAAGCTCTTGTAGAAAATAAAAGGTTAGCATTTCTATTGATAACTTTTAGATAATAGTAATATCAAGTATTCATATATTTCTTATAATTATTATTTATAGTAAATGAGCTTATATTAATCAAATAGAAACATTTAGAGATAAAATTTATGCACTCTGCGACCATTAGTTGAGAGTCAAGTCAAAACAAAAAATTCAAGAATTTATATAAAATTCAGAAACTTAATAAAACTGGAGAAAATATCAAAGGATTCAAAATAAGTGATACACCATAATATTTACATATGTATAAAGTTAATTGCAATAATTCAAGAGAAGTATTTCTTTAAAATTTTTTCATTCACAGGAAGGTTTTCAATCTCCCCCTCTAATGTTTGTAAAGTATATCTTGAAGGGCCTAATTTTGCAGAAATTTGAAATTGTCCTAGCCAAAAATGTTGAAATTTGGTGTGCTTACCTTTATCCTCATGGCTTTTATCCCACTTCAATACTAAATCTCTAATGGTAAAGTCTCTATCAATAATTGAGTATTTATCAAACCAACGCTTAATTACTTGTTGGCGGGCATGCATGGATTTGGCTTTATTTTTCTCCCTTTCCTCTTCCAATTTTAAAAGGGTATGGATTCTTGCTTCCATGTCTCCAATTGGCTCATCATTAACTGATTTGGATAATTGCATAGAGAAAAGGAAAATATTGGGAGGTAGGATGGTTTCCTTGCCATAAGCAAGGAAATAAGGGGAGTTACCCAATGAATTCTTAGATGTGACTCGGTCTGCCCATAGAGCATTGGGTAAATGCTTATGCCATTTTTTTGTGATCAAGCACTATATTTTTCAGAATGCATATAAGGATTTTGTTTTTGACTTTGAGTAATTGTTTATCTGAGGGTAGTAAATTGCATAATTTCCAATAGTGATACCTTTATCCATAACATATTCAACTAATTTTAAAGATGAAAAATATGATGCATTATAAAAAACAAGTGAACTTGGAACACCAAATCTTAAAATAATATTCACCTGTAGGAAGGAGATCACATGATCATCATTGATCTTTTTAAGTGGGATGTCCTTTGTCCATCTCATGAAATAATTGTTGTGGTGAGAATGTATTTATGTTGTTGAGAGGAATTTGGAGTAATTTCATTAATTATGTCTAGTCCCCATTGCTCAAACAAACCCTCCATTTCAACATGTTATAAAGGTAGGGCAAGTCTCTTCTCTTTTCCAGATAATGTCTGACACAACTTGCATTTTCTAGCGTAACAATAGGAATCTTTAAACAAAGAAGGCTAGTAATATCTATCCCAAAGGATCTTGTGTGTAGTGATCTCTCCTTCGAAGTGGCCTCTAGTTAGCCCATCATACATTTCAGCTAGAACCTTTTCTGCATCAAACTTCTCAAAATATCTCAATAGTACATTATCATAATTTTGTTTGAAAAGTACCCAATAAACTAGTTGATATTTAGCACATTTTAGTCTTAAAACTCTTTTCTTTTTTGGGGTGAGCTGACCAAGAGAAGTGCAATTTAAAAGAAAATATTTAATCTCATAATACCAGGTATTAGTTGGCATAAGAACATAAATAACTTCTATTATAAAACTAGCTCATAGAAAGATAGAAAAGATAGATCAATGACTTCAAAATCAACCTCTTCGAGTGGTTAACCTCCTTTAAATTACACAAATGAACAACTCTTCGACGATATAAATAATATGACCTCTGTTAGTGCCTAGATCTACCTCAGGCTGAAGGGAGGCAGGTCCTGAGGTAGGTCTAGGGTAACATCAAACCACGCTTAACCTGGTAGCTAGCTCTACCAGGTCGGGAGAGGGCTCTCTCCTTGTCAATCTCAATTAGGATATTGGCAACTAGGGCTTGAGATGACTGAAATGAATGCTAATTTTAGGCTAGGTATAATAGATTAGGGTTTCTGGTTTGATTTTAGGTTTTGGTTGCTGGATCAATTGGAGAAGGCAGATTGGGTCCGAGAAATCAACTCAGGGATACAGTCATGTCCTGTGGGGCAAGTTAGATAAGGGTTTATGTACTAGAAATGGATTGAGATGGTAGAGTAAGACAACTGAGGAATTGAGGAGGGCAAAAGAAACTATGAATCCTCTTCAAAGAGTGAAAACATTGAAAACCAAATGCATTCCCAAGACAAAGCACTGTAAATTAGTGTATTTTGTCTATTCATCTTGATTCGTTTAGTTTAGAAGAGAGAGAGGAGATGTGGATACATATAAAACATCAGAAAAAAACTCATTACAAAGAAGAAACAATACATAAACTCACTGTCACAAGAATCCCACAAAAATAGCTGTGAAACCTGGTTTTATTCCTTGCCAAACTGCTGATACAAATGTTCAGTGAGTCCAACACTTCTGCCAAAGTCCAACCTTTACAAATGAATCAAAAAGTACATGATATAGGCAAGGAAACTACTCAAGCTAGCTATCCAGGTCGCATCCATGAGAAAATGGGTGGTTTCAACCATATCTAAACCAAGAACAGGAATATAGGCAATGGAACAACTTGCCTCTAAAACCAAGGAAACCAATTCATTCAGCTCAAAACCACCTTTGACTTGATGTATCTACCCTATCAAGTGTTTTACATCCATAATTACAACAATTTACATCATTTACCATGCTAATTTCACCAAGAGAGCAAGAAAAAGTCAACTATAGAGAAAACTAGGCGAAATTTGGCTTTTCTAGCAAAACTGACAAAATTCATCCTATGTGCAACGCTTTTTCTAGGCCAATTTTGGAAGGCTTCCCAGAGTCCAAATTAGGTGCAGGATAGCTTGTTGGAAATCTTGTCGAGTCTAGTTTTTGGAACAACTTTAATTTCTGAATTTGGAGTCCATTTTACCCTCCAAAAATTGATTCTTCAAAGACTGCTTCCTGTGTAGCAAAAAAGTGGCAGAGAGGGCACTTTTTAGGTGTTTTTTTTCCCTTTTGGAGACCTAGAACTTGTCCAAAATTCTTAGCCATTTATGAGCTTTCATATTTTCCCATGCTGATTCCAAAAATTTAAACCATTTTGCAAGAATATGTCCCCAAGAAAATCGCAGCGCCACCGCCTATTGGAAAAGCCTGTTTTTCACATTAAAAATTTCAAAATTGACAAAAATTTCTCCTTCTTGAAATTTGGCATGATTGATCCTTGTTAGGTGCTTTTATGGGCCAATGATGCTTCAACCAAGATATTGAGTTTATCTTCTCTTTTTTTCTCCTCAAAGCTCTTTTTAGCTTGGCTTTTAGCCTCTTTACCCTTGTTTTACATATCTTGTTCCAATGTTCACTTACATTTGGAATGCCTGTTGCTTCTGAAATAATAGCAGGTGACAACATGAATGAAACACCAGCAAGGTTTACCTGACCGTTTTCTAGATGAGTCACAAATAACCTGGTCAGCTCATGGTGAAACTTGACCCTCTTCATCATTTCACAGAAATCAAAGTGAAAGTGATGTCTAAAACATGATATGGCAAGAGGACAAGCAAGCAACTCTGTGAGACTGATAGGCTCCTCCTGGATGATCTTTCCCCCTTTGTGTGGCTTTCTTGGTACATGAGCTTCTCTGGAAGAATCACTGAGAGTTTCCTCTTCCCTCTCATAATCTGAATTTGTCTCCATGCTTATGAATTTGAAGTGAAAGCAGATGAGTACGAAGAGATTTTGAAATATGAGGTAAGCAGTGTGTATAAGGAAGTGAGTGCTAGGAGGAAGGATTTCTTTTGGGAAATGGGGGAAGTGAAAGGTGTTATGAATGTGAGGTAAGGGGTTTGATAGTGAAGTAGATGTAATGAAAGAGTAGGATGTGGGAGTTAGGGTTTGGGAATAGGGTATAAGGCTAGGGTTTGGCAAATGGGAGTGGGGTTTGGTGAGTGAATTTTGATGATTTTAGGGGGAGGGAATGGGATTTGACAAGGTCAATATGAATGGAGTGAGAAAGAGAAGCAAATTATCTTCAATAACTCGCAAGAGATGATTTAGCAACTAGCTAGGGTTTCTGTTAACCATTTAGCTAGGGTTTGCTCTCAAGAAAACCAAGCACATCCAAGCCACCAAACATAACTTTCCTGAGCAAGGAGGAGTGATATACTTACTTGGAACATGCATCAATTTTCTTGTTAGGAGGTTTGGAGGTGTTTTGAAGCAATTCTGGCTCTTGTAACAGGTGTGCAGCGCTAGACCAAAATTCAACAGAAAACCTGCAACAGGTGCACAGCGCTAGCAAGATGACTGGATTTTTTACCCCGTTTTGCCTTCTTACTTCAAAAACGCTATTTTATCCCTTTGGCTCATTCAATTTCAACAATGAAGACTTAAAACACATGAATTGGCTTTTATATCCCTCTTATTTATTTTTTCACTAACCAAAACCCACTTTTTTAATGTTTTGCCAGTTTTTTAACAAATGCTCTGTTTCACTTACATTTTGACTCTTGCCTTTCTGCAGGTGGACTTTTACATTGAATTTTCGTAATGGCAGGAGTTGACTTTGTCACCAGGTCACCACGAACAACTATTGAATACTTATTACATATAGAAACATTTAAATTACATGAAATTTTTACAATAATGGAAAAAACTCTGTTTTGAAGTAAAAAAAAAATATTGAACATGACATAAGTAAATTTATGACTTTATGAACTTTTTTATCCTTATCATGTGCCTGTTGAACTTTTTATTCAATTAGGATGACCATGATGACAAACCCTAAGACCTAGTGAGACTAAACCCTAATACTAGTTTTTTTATGAATGAAATGAAACAGGATGACAGTGAATGAGTAAAAAGAAACTATGTGAACATGTCAGCATGTGAATGTCATGAGGGAAATTGACACGAAATCACTACCATAAGTTGATCCATGACCTAATGGAATGCAGCTGATCGGATGAGACACCTAATATGCATGCAAAAGAGCAATTTGATCATTGATGGAAGTGTGAAGACACTGACACTAACAACCTCCTTTCTATATATAGGAGTCTAAGGGGTCATTATATAATCAGAGCCGACATAAGAATAATAATGTAAGGGCACAACAATAACAATAGTGGGCTTTTATGGGGCACGATAATAACAATATGTGGACTACATGAGCAGAACAATATAATAAGGGGGTTGCACTAATAACATTAAGGGGTTACACTAGTAGTATAAGTACCCAACATGTCCCTCTCCTTCAAAAAGTGTTGTCCTCAACACTTGAGTAGTTCTGGATGCTTCTGTATACAATTATTGTCTTCCCATGTGCAATCTTTAGCGGGTAAGTTCTTCCACTTGATGAGATACTATGAAATTGATCGATTTCATAGCTCTCGGGTTCTTGTTTCCATGACTGCTTCAGGTTCCAATATGATTTTTCCTTCCTCGTCAAGTTCCGACAATATTGTTTGAACTAGGAGCTTGTCATTTATAACCTTCTTTAAGCATGAAACATGGAAAATTTGGGGCACTCAAGAAGATGCAGGAAGCTCCAATTTGTATGCCATAGTACCAATCTTTTGCAGCACCTTGTAAGGACCATAGTACTTTGGTGATAATTTATTATCCTTCTTAGCTCGTTTGAGGGACATTTTTTGTATGGTTGTAGTCGTAGAAATACCCAATCACCTACATCAACACTTGTTTCACTGCGATGTTGATTTGCTTGCTGTTTCATTCTATTTTGCGCCAAACTGAGGTTATCCTTTAAGAGTTTGAGAACTTTTTTGTTGATGCTTGATGTGATCTTCAACTGCTTGAACATTAGAATTTCCTTTTAAAGATGATGCGATGGACGGTGGATGATATCCATAAAGTGTCATAAATGGGGTAATTTTTGTTGCAATATGGAAGGAAGTGTTATACCACCATTCAGCTAGAGGCAACCACTTGACTCATTGTGTCTGTTTATCAGATACAAAGCAATGAATATATCCTTCCAAGCATTTTTTCACTACCTCAGTTCACCCATCAGATTGAGGATGATAAGATGAGCTATGAGCTAACTGAGTACCCAAATATTCCACCTCTTGTACTCCAAAGAAATATTTGGAGCTTTTTACATATAATTGTTTCTACTCCAATAGTTTGAGCACCTTGTCAACATGTTGAACATGATCCTTCCAAGGCTTGTTGTAGATTAGTATATCATCAAAAAATACGAACACAAATTTTCTAAGGAAGGGTTTGAAAATGGAATTCATCAAACCTTGAAATGTAGAAGGTGCATTAGTAAGGCCAAAAGGCATGACCAAAAATTCGTAATGACCCTCATGGGTTCTAAATGTTATTTTTGGAATGTCTTTAGTCTTTATTCTGATTTGATGATATCCTGAATGAAGATCCAATTTGGTAAAGTAAATTGCTCCATGTAATTCATCCAATAATTCAGTAATGACATGAATGAGAAATATATCTTTAATAGTAAGCTTATTGAGCTCCCTATAATCCACACATGTGCCATGATCCACCCTTGTTGTGTACCAATACCAGCGGATCAAAGAAAGAACTTTGACTAGGTTGAATTATACCAACCTCTAGCATTTCTGCAACCATACGTTCAATTTCACTCTTTTGGGCATATGGATATCTGTAAGGCCTGATGTTTGCGGCAACACTTCCCGAAATCAAACGAATAGCATGATCATGATCACAAATAGGTGGGAGGCCTTTGGGAGTCTCAAATACACTGAAATGATTGTCTAAAATGTTTTGGAGATCTCGAGAAATAGATGATTTCGATGTGGGAACCTCTGGTGAACATAATTGTGCAATTACGCCCCGTTGGTCTTTCTTTAGAAGCTTTTTATGTTGTTAGAGTTGATTATCTTTCTCGGTTTCCTCGTGATACCCTTTAATTCAACTTTCTTTCCTTCCCAAAAAAATTTCAAGAAAAGTTCTTGAAAATTAAAGGCTATCGTACCCAAAGATTGTAGCCATTGGACTCCTAGTACAACATCTGCACCACTCATTGGAATTGAAAGCATTGGACTATTCAAGACATATTCTTCCATGGATAACTTGATATAATGGCACTTTCCAGAGCAATTTATGGTTCCTCCATTTGCAGCCATTACTTGACACTCCGGTGTTGGATATAGGAAGCATTTCAATTCCTTGGCTATATTACAATGAATAAAATTATGGGTACTACCCGAATCAATTAACACTATTACCTTTTTCTTCTTGATATGCCCTTCTATCTTGAGAGTTTGAGGAGTGGTAATTCCTGTCAATGCATTACAAGATATGGTTAGATTCATTTCTTCTTTTTCTGGGATTGGTTCCTTATGTATATCCTCTTCTTTTGGCGTTTCTTGTTCCTTTTCTTGCTCCTCTTCCCCATTTATGTAAATTAATTTCTTCTCAGCACATTTATGAACTTTAGTTTATTTTCTATCACAATTGTAACAAAGCCCTTTTTATATTTTTTCTTCCAATTGTTTTGATGTCAACCTTTTAGGTGGTGAAAGTCTAGGATCAACAACACTTCCATCTTTATAGTTATGAGAGGTAGGCTTCCTTGTTGCCATAATTTTTCTTTCAATTTTTCTTGCCAACCTGTATGCCTTCTCCAATGAATCAAGTTCCCAAAGGCAAACCTCATGCTGGATGTTATCATTCAAAGTAACTATGAAGGATTCAATCCTATGCTTTGGAATATCATTTACCCTTATATTCAATTTTTGGAAGTCCTCAATGTGCTCTGCCATTGAACCCTTTTGTTTGAGATTTATCAATTGGCTAAAGAAGGTGTTGCTCTTTGTATCCTCATAATGTGCTATCATTTCCTTTGTGAAAATTGACCAAGTGACAAGTGGTTTACAAGAACAAATCCCTTTATACCATAAAAATTGATTCGGTTCTAAATATAAAGATGCAATACATACCTTTTGTAACAGTTGCACGTCATGTAGATCAAATTATTTTTCCATCTGTAGTATCCATATTATGGGATCCTTGCCAAAAAATTTCCTCATATTGATATTTGGAATATGCTCGGTCTTCAATCCAACATTAGATTCTATGAAATCATTATTAACATTACTTTTGTTCTCATCATGAGTTTCCTCTACTACCGTTTCGCCATTAAAAGGCCTTTCTTGTAGCAGCTTTGTCCCACCTTCCTTCAAAAATTCAATCTCTTTCTTCAAATATTAATGCATTTCTTCAAATATGCTTCCATACCATCGATATTAGCTTCCATGAAATAGATAAAACTATTTACTTTAGCTTCAATCACATTCTTCAAATCATCCATCCAATTTTGCTTACTAGGTGTTTCTATTTTCTTGATTCGAGTTATTTTTTTTCTTGCTTTTAGGATCTCGATCTTAGATCTATTGTATCTTTGAAATTTTGGATCTACAAGGTCTAAAATTGTGAAGTGTGGTAGCCCTTTGTGTCCTCTTTCCAATGCCACCAGTGTGATCGAAATCGGATTCTCCAAGAAAGAGTTATGCCCAATCTCCCATGATGACCTGATTATATACTTTTTCACTAGATCAAACTTGTAAGAAGTGCCACATGTCACTATTTCGACCTTTGGACCTGAAAATGATACACAAAAAAATAAAATCCGTCATATTTTTGTAACTTCTTACAAAATTTCAATCTGATTCTCAGGGAGAAAGTTATGACGATTTTCCCAAGGTCACCTATTTGGAATGTAATTCGAGAGTCTACAAAAACCCTAAATGTCTTGGACCATATCTCTGAAAATATGCTGAAACAATATCTATAATTTGGGCCTGAGCTTCACCAAGATTTCTTCTCAAATGGGTTTTAATTCCATAGTTTGAACTGTCATAGAAAAAACATTATAGTGAAAATGTGACGATGGCCTGTTTGATATGGAATTTTGGAGCTTCCAAAAATCCTAACTTCCTTAGATATATCTCTGAAAATATAGCTAGACAAGATCTGAAATTCATACCTGAGGTTTAGAATGATTCCAGCTCAAATGGGTTTTTTTTTTTTTAGATTCTGAAACTTCGTAGACAAAACGTTATAGCAAAAATTCCACGAGGACCTGTTTGGAGCAGCAAAACCCTAGAATCCAAAGCTATGATACCAAATGTTATTGGAACCAGCTCACAAAAAGATAGAAAATATAATCAACGACTTTAAAATCAACCTCTTTGAGGGGGTAATCTCCTTTACATTATACAAATGAACAATTCTTCGATGATACAAATGACATGACATCCTTTCTATATAGGAGTCTAAGGGGTCATAATATAATCAGAGCTGACATAACAATAATAATGCAAGGGCACGACAATAAAAATATTGGGCTTTTATGGGGCACAATAATAACAATATGGGGACTACTTGACCACAACAATATAATACGGGGGTTGCACTAATAACAATAAGGGGTTACACTAGTAGTATAGGGACCTAACTACGTCTTAAAGACTTACCTCATATTCATTATACCAGCCTTGATGTTGATTACTATGCTAGCCTTCAGATTTTATCGACAACTTGCACAAACCTTGACCACAAATAATTTTGAAGGTTTTATTTCTAGGTTATTCTCCTAGACTGTGGTTATGCAGTTTGCTCACTTTTCTTCTAGGTCATTCTGCACCAAAATATTTCTGACAACATGATGAGGGACAATAATTTTTGTTGATATTTTATTAGATATGGATGAAAATGCTTTACTACCTAACATATACTAAATGGCTACTTTTCAATATCATGATATTTCATTTTTTATCCCCGCAACCTTAAACTCATGAAAGATATTGGAACTTTCACATTCTCTGTGTTTTTTGAGTTAAGACATCTCCATAAGATGAGTCAGAAGTAAAGGTATTCAAAATAAACTCTTTGTCAAAATTTAGACAAAGTAAAGAGGGTGCTTCACAAATGCTCGTTTAATAGATTTGAATGCATCATTTTCTTTATCATTCCATTTAAATATGAGATCCTTCTTTATCATATATTACATAGGTTTAACGATCTCAACAAAGTTAGGAACAAATCTTCTCACAAAATTAATCTTTCCTAAAATTGACTACATCGATTCTTTATTATGACGTAAGGAAATTCACAAAATTGATTTAACATGATCAAGATCAATTATTATATCATTTTTTGAGACTTCAAAGCCTAAAATATTTCCCTCGGTTACAATAAAGACAAACTTTTTAGGTTTCAATGAAATGCCATATTTTCTACATCTTTGAAAGATTTGCTTCAAATGTTCTCTGTGATATTCTCTATTCTTAGAATAAATAGTAATATTATCCAAGTAAACAACCATTGATCTATTAATCAACCTTTTAAAATCAATATACATCGTGCTTTGAAAAGTGTCTCCAACATTGGTAAGGACAAATGGCTTTTTCCTATAAGAAAATGTTCCCCATTTTCCCATGTTGTCCTAAAAGTGGTTTTAAGTTGGCCAACAAGTGAAACTAAGATCTAGTTGTAAATGGAAAAACCATCTAGTAAAGAAAAAATCTCAGATCTGGTGACTGACTATAGAATTTTTTCCATAAATGGAATAGGTTAGTTGTCCTTCTCGAAGGCTTTGTTTAGATTTCTAAAATATATATAAATCTGAATATCTCCATTTTTCTTTCTAACTGGGACAAGGTTGGCTACCAACTGTGAATGCTTAACTAGAAAGATAATTTTGGCTACTAATAGTTTATTCAACTCTTCCTTAATTTACACTTAGAGTTTGGGGTGTATTTCCCTGAGTTTTTATTGAACAAGCTTGGAGTCTATTTTTGTAGGGATGACACATTGAAGAATTTTTGTATCATAAACTTTGAGATCATCATATGTCCAAAAAAAAATATCCTAAATTCTTTGAAAATCTTTATGAATTGCGCTCATTCAGAAGAAGAACAACCAACTTCTAATTTAGCATTATGTGGTTGTTGATTAGTTCCCAAATTAATAATTTCACACTTCAAAGAAGAATGTGATTTTGCAGTTTGTTCTACCTTTGAACTTTTCTTGAAAATCATAGAGAATTTCAAGATGTACTACTGATTTTAGAATGAAATTTTCTTGTTCATGTTCATTTGAGGAATCTACATTCAATGGTTGGTCATGTTGATTCTCATCAATGATGGAGCCTTGAAAAGTATCCTCAAATGTGAGGAAATTAATGATTTTATCATCATCATCAAAACTCTAAGGTTTGTAAGATTATATAACACTGATGGTCAAAAAAGGATTTCCGCATAAAATTTATTTTGCAAAATTTTTCCTATAGGGATTAATTTTTATGCTAACATTTTCCAATAAATTAGCATCTACAATTTGCGAGTGGTGTACAATTTTTTTTTTCAAAATGATCAAAATTTTGAATTCGATCCAAAATCGATTGTATATAATTTTTCAAGTGGTTGGAAACACAATGAATTGCTTTATTCACTTGTTTGGAAGTGATTGCAAAGTCGCTAATGTCTTTTAATTTCTTTACTTTCATATCAATTGCTTTTTAAGTCATTAAATTAGAGATTCGTACTTTGATACATTGTTGGTACAATTAAAATGTAATGTATATGCTAGAAAACATTTAATACCTTGAGGGTTCTCAAGAATGCATCTACCGCCTCTCGATTGATTTAGAACCATCAAAGTATAACAACCACCAATATGTATTTACAAAGAAAGAAACCTCATCTGTGGAATCAAAATCAATAATAGTTGTAAGATTTAAAGTATCAATATGTGATTCAACAACAAGAGGGATTTCAGAAGCATAATTACCAAAATAAGAATTGAAATAGTAATTTTTGAGTGAGGATTGAATGAACATGACGGGCTCATTGGGTCATTGAGATTAGTAACAATGTATTTTTATGTGTCCTTCATGTTTAAATTTAATCATATTAGGCTTCCCCTTTTAAGGTAACCTGAGATTTGACTAGTCAATTGACAAATAACCATTTAGTTTTTGTGACAAAGTTTGCTTAAAAGTAAGCATAGGATTTAGGGATGTCTGCAAGTGTACATCTACAATCTGATTTTTTTTGGATTAGATGCTAGTTTGATTGACGAATCATAACCTCTCCTAGTGCTTTCACTGTAGATATATCTAGTTGAACGATTTGGGTGGATGATTTCTCGGGTTTTAGAATTAGTTTCTTAGCCACTCAATTTAGGATATTTCGATTACAAATCTCAAAAGTCAATAAAAAAGGAATATGTGAAGAAAACTTATCTCCAATCAGAGTTACCTCAACGTGATCTACTTTCTTAGAAAAAGGTTTATCAATATTTCTTGGATGAATATTAGTTGTGTTGGCTTCTAAAGTTTTAAACAATTTGTTTTTCTATTGTGTAAGTTTTGATAGTTCATACAATGAAATATTAGCTCTAGTTTTCTTTATGTCTTCGACTATATTATATTCTAGAGATTCAATTTGAACATTTTCTTTTAACTTAAGAGGATGCCTTGTCTATTGGTGTTGTTTTCTTTACAAGAGTCTAAGCATTAGGATTTATAGAGGATGAAGCAAGACCTTTACTTCTAGTTTTAGCTATATTGATTTCCTCAATTTTATCATCTAGATGTTCATTATTTGTTTCAAATGAAGCATCTCATAAGACATTAACGAAAGGTTCTTCTTTAGTTGGTTACTCTCCATCAGCTTGAGAAACTTCTTCTTCTTCATTACCCATAAACACTTTTAACATATTTATAAAAAATGGACAAGTTTTTTTTTTAAATGTTTAACATTGTGTGCTCTACAGAAATTGTTCTAAGAAACATCTTCAAATTTTATTTCTTCAATGGGAGGTTGATTTTGAGGGGCAGGTTCCTTTTAAATGGTCTATAGGGTCTCCTATTTAGTGGACCTTCTGCCAAAGTACTTTTAATATTCGTAATTTTTTTGAAATTTTCTTGATAATTATTAAAGATATTACATGTCAAAAGAATCCTTATATTTTTTCTCTTCACTCGGTATTAGAGTCATTTGTTTCTTAACAAGAGTCACATACTTTTTCTCTTCTTTTCCTGCTACAAATAGGACCTATTTTTCAATTTTTAGGGCTTCATCTTGGGTTTAAACAAGGGTTTTTTTAGTTTCTCTTTTAAAAAACGTAGCAATAGTTGAAGGTATGGTTGCAATATAACAATCAATCAACACATCATCAACTGGCTTGATACCATTTGGAATTCTAATTAAATGGTTCATGAAGAATTGATTAAAATCTTCAATTTTTTCATTGCGCTTCATCTCAATTTCGAAAGTTCGAGTGCTAATGTTGTTAGAGTTTTGACTTCCCCAAAATACTTCAAATATGTGGTTTGAAAGTAGTCCAAATCTATAATTGATCTGGTTGGTTTTGCAAAATACCAAGTAGAGCCTTTTCCATAAAAAATGTAGAAAAAAAGGTGGCGTATAATGTCTTCATGTTCCATGCCCATTAAGTTAACAACAAGCATGAATTCATTGATATGATCCCCAGTGGTTTCCCCAATATGTGGATTAAATTTTTGGAGAAACCTTTTTGTGTACTTAGGTAAATCATGTTGTGGCTTAGGAACAATAAATCCTCCCAACATTTGCCAAGGTATTGGTAGCATGGCTACATGTGGATAGGGGGTTCATGATGAAGAGTGAGAAGCTAAAGAATCGGTAGGAAAACTACCGGGAGGTAAGGGAGGGACACAAGTTGATACTTATTCTTCAGGACTAAGCTCTTATGGCTCAGGAGATGTGTGATGAATTTGAGCCTAAAAAACCTATGTCTGGTAGGAATAGAGTATTTGACAAGTGACTGAGCAAACTTCCTACTTTGAGCTCTAGTTAAAACCACATTTTTTTTCCTTTTAGGAGGAATAAGGGAAGACTAATAAGTAGCAAGAGATTTTAATGATGGTTGTTGAATAGGGATAGATTGCAAGTAGACTTCTCAATAAACTCTTTAAGGGATTGTTGGATTCTTAACTTAAGAGTAAATATGGAGTAATTGGAGTTAAGGATGTTGGAGATCTCTGTGAACAATGTCTGATTTTATGTGAGGCTCTATATGCCATTCACCATCATATGACCTCCTTCTAGCGCCAATTATTGACAAGCAAAAAAATTCTAACATGCAACTTGGAGTTACAACCCAATCAAGGCCCCATTTAGAACCTTATTCATTTAATGTGGTGGCAGTCACTAATATATGGCCCGGTTGTCGTAACCTAAACTAACTTACACTAACCTATAATAAATATCTAGACTATTAATACCACTACTAATACTACTCTAATCTAAATATATTAACTATATATTCCTATAACCTATCTAAGTTTAACTCATAGTATGTTGGTGTGTGTAAGACTTATTGTTACTGACTAGGAGAGAAAGAATTACCCAAATTCAGGTTTCTTAAGAAATTGAAAATGTTTAAAGCATAAGTCTTTCATGCTTGATATGTGGGCTCAACTAGGCCACCTAAAGAAATATACTCTAATGGAAGAGAGTCAAAGATATATGAGTTTTGTTATTTTTAGTATTTTATTATAGAGTATAAATTACAAGTCCTAAATTCTATTTTAAAATGGATAAAACTAATCTATATCACCAGTGATAATACAACTAAATTTGAAGCATGAACATTACATAGAAAGATAATCAATTTAAGTGATAGAAGCAATATGAACTTAAACAAATTAAGAAGATTGAATACTTATTTTCATTATAGAATTAAAATGAGTATACTAACACTCATGGAAAAGAAACATTTCATCAAATCATAATTTTGTATTTAATGAAAATCACAAATGCATATAACAATATATCACGTATAAGATTTTGCTGGACAAGATTGACTTTATGAAAATGTCACATCTCCCATTATAAACATTTTTTTTTACATTTTTTTTTACAACATCGATATGAGGTCCCTCTTATTACCTTCAACATTCTTAGTATACCTAGATTAAGTGCAGGAATTTTGTTTAGTACTACATCCAACTCTTGTAACTCAATATGATTTCTCATTAACATAGGTCACCCAACCTCATTTCAAGCTCTATGTTAATATTAGCTACTATGTACATATATGTGTATATATTTTCTCACACATTTGTACCATGTGCATAACTCCTCTTCATAGTTGGTTACGCATATCTTAGAGCAATTTTCCTCAGACTCAAACCACTCTTAAAGAATGAATCCTATCTGAATTTCGACATCATAATGCAGGGGACTTATACATACCCTATACCCCTATACCCCTATACCATTTGCTAATCTTGTTAGATACGTTTTGGCAATTCCTTGATAGAAGTAATTACATACACATATAATTACTATAAGACACACCTTATAAATTTTACGCGTCTTATGGTGTAATTTTTCTAGTTATTGAATCAGTTTGACTATACTCCAGCACTACCATCCCCCTACGCCCTATGGCTCTTATGCGATTTTCAAGACGTGGTGTACCTTTTTCTCCTCGACCCTTCAATCCATCAATTGTTTGCTGCCACGTTTGTCCATATCATATGGTCTTCTTGTGATGACCATGACACAAATGGATGGTTGTGATGGTGACTTGATTTCAACCCTAACACTTGGAACCCTCATTCCCTTTGACAACGCACTCTCTCTACATTTCCTCTTCCTAGTGTTGTCACAACCTCTAGTGTTTCCATTACTTCCCGTCCAACGGACTACGAATGCACCGAGATAGTGAAGTTGATGGTTAGCTTGACATTCTTTTAGGTAACCTTCTGTCCCTGATTTCATTATTTTTTTCTTTTCGCTATGTCTTTCTTTTGGGGAAGGGTTCGTTTTTCTAACAAGGCCCTTATTCGATGTTGTTTTTTGGATTCTAAGGCCATCTGATAGCTACACCATCCAGACTGGAACTCTGCTTTCAACACTCATTGGGTCTTTGTTTATCCTTACTCCATTGTGAGTAAGGGTGGAATCTTGGAACTGATTTTTTTTTTGGTGAGTTGTGGTAGTGTCTTTCTTTTTCTATTTATATAAAATCAAGTTGATCCATATATAGTAGTTTGGTGGCCTCAACTTGTCCATATGGGAAACCAAGTTTGTTGGCCACTTGAAACTATTATAGGCCATCCAGTAACAAAAATTAATAAGTCTTTCAATCCATGCTAAGTAAACCTTGCAACAAAAATCACTAATCATGTTCCAGCCTAACATAAAACTATTGAAAAGAAAATGTTATCCTTGAAAAGAAGCAAACTATAGACTGCATGAACTAATCCTTTAGGTATTCCTTGTTAAGATCCACATTTGCAGGTGCTGCCGCTGAGTCCCCCGATGCTGGAGATAGCTTCTTTAGTTGTTGTTGAATTTCATCCAGCTTGCTATCCTGCATAATCATGATGATTTGCAGGTTTTTCATATCTTTCTTGATATTTGGCATACCTTGTGTGATTTCTAACATTTCACCCGCCACCTGCTCCAGTGCCCTGGCAAGTAAGCGCTTCAACACCCAATACACGTGCAAGACTTGCTTGTAGAGTGTCATCCTTCCTCTGGTGTGCACCGGGTCGGGGATGATATCCCCCCATTCTTCCATCTCGGGTTTAGAGTCTCCTTCCATGACATTGTCTTCCATTTCCTATATGCATTGACAAATGTCAGCGTCTATTCCTTCTTTGTATGCACGTGCGGCCTCTTGCACAGCTGTCCTCATGGTTTTCTTGCTACGCCTCTGATACACTGGTGTGGAGGTCATTGGGTCGTTTCTGCCTGGCTGGCTTTGCTTCCCTCTACCTCCACGACCCCTTCCTCTGCCCAGGCAAGCCATCTTTCCCTCTACAGCTGCCTGCTTACATTTATCAACATCAAAAGTTAGTTTGTCAGAAATTACACTTATCCCCGACGCCTACATATCCCTGTCACTGGGCCTGCCCTCCTCGCTCCAGTTTCTCTTGTTGGTTTGGATACTCCCTGGTCTCTCTCCCCTTGGGCTAGGCATGGGCAGGCCCTCAGTTGTCCTATGGTCTCTCTCCCCTTGGGCTAGACATGGGCAGGCCCTTAGTTGTCCTATCCCCCACCTGGATTGCATGCTTAACTTCCTCAGGCTGCCCCTTTGCCCTGCTCCTACAGTACCCCGGCAAGCCATTATTCTGATCCGCACACTTCCTTACCCTACAAACCTCTGCCCCGTTCGGGACCACCCCTTCCTTTGCATTTCCCATCTTGCCCGCCTCCGCCACCTTACTGTGCGTAACAGGGTGAATTGCCGGCCCGCTTAGACGCGACCCTCCCTCAGCAGTTCCCAGCTCTCCCCCCTCCTCCAACATACTATGTATGGTAGAAAGAGATGCATGAATTAAGACTAAGAAAACATACTCGGACTTCCACTCGATCGCTGAGGAATCCAACGCTCGCTCAGCTCCATTCTCCACCTTCCTTCATTGCACATTGAATTCTCTTCCCCCCTTAGCCACCCTCATTAACCCTTTCCCACCTGTCCTGTGTCCCATCCCACTCCCGTTGTCATTTCCTCCTTCCTCTTCTCTCACTCTCCTGTCACCTCGTTGCCTCGAAACTCCCTCAAGCATGCAATATGCCACCGTGTCCCTTTGAATTATTATGAGGGCAGTTGGTGGCCGGCCTGTCCAACCTCTCCCCTTTGTTGTCATTCTAGTCGTACTCTCCACTTCCCTCATCCCAATCGGGGATTATCATTTTTTTTTATGGATAAAGAATAAATCTATTAAAAAAGGAAAAAAATATAGTACAAGCAGGCCTGGAAACAGGCAGAGCCAAGAGAAACAAGAACATAGGCAGCCGGAAAGGAAAGGAAATCCACCTCGGCTCCTAGAAGCGAAGAGAAGAGAGAAGAACACAGCAGGAAGTAACTAGAAGAACCGGAGAACAAAACAAAGCATATGATTCTACCCAACATGGGAGGGATCAACTATGCGGAATTTTTTCCCTTTCTTTTTACCAACTTTGACCCATTCAGGAGGGCACTGCTGAACTGGTGTGATTTGCAAACTGAGCTGGGTTGATTGAGAGATTTCCTTATCTGAATCCGAGGTGGAGGATTCATGAATCCTTTTCTGGGAGCTTGGCTGGACAGAAAAATCCTCAGGGTCAGCCGAGGGCGGTTCCTACGCTGTCTTGGTCTCCATTTCTTCCTCATTCATCTCCTCTTCATCCGAGCTGAAATCAAAATCATCCATGGGGGGAGGGTCATGAGGCTTCCAGCTTTTGGATTTCTGCTTAGGATTGGCTTTCTTTTTTGGGGCAGGCTTCGAGGGACAAGAGCTCTGAAGGTGCCCTGTGAGATGGCAGTTGCGGTAGCGGAAAGCTGTATTCTCGTAATCCAAGTACTGAGTCCAATGAAAGTCTCCAATTTTGAGGTTGATCTTGTCCGGAAGTCCTTTGCTGATGTCTATTTCTGCACATATTCTGGCAAAGGTGTATAGGCCTTTTTCCCCTCTGGAAATGTCTGTGTCTAGGAAGCGGCCTAGAGAATTGCCGATTCCTTGGAATACTGCAAAGTGCCAAAGATGAGCTGGGAGATTAGGAAGTCTGACCCAGATTGGGAGCTTGGTGATGATTGTTGAAGATGGATCGAAGTTCGGGAACTAGTGGGTGAGGAATAAGCCTGCCGAGTCCCAAAACCAAGGCCCTGCTTTTAGAGCTTTTTGGTAGTCCTCCTCAAAAGCAAACACCGTTATGAAAAAACCCTTTGAGCATAATAAAACCTTGCAATTGTTGGTCCAGTTAGAGTGGATCCACTGGTAGAGATCTGTTGTCCGTGGCCACAACCCATTGAACCTGCAAATAATGCCATGCTCTGCAAACTGTTGGGTTTGCTCATCCAGTGTTGGATGCACTATTTCAATGGAGGGAGTCTCCTCAAGTTTTTCCACCAGAAAAGGTTTGGGAGCCTGAACTGGTGGGACTGTCTTTTCCTGCCTCAGTGTATGGACAACATCCTTGTATGAGAATGTCTTGGCTGAGGAAGATTGTCCTACCGCTCCCCCTCTCAATTGAAGGGAAAGGATAATGGAGGCATTTCTTTTAATGCTGTAGAAAGAAAGGGGGTGGAGATCCTCTAGTTGTTTACCTTCGTGGAGAAGTCGTTGAGCTGCAGAGGGAATTCCCAGCTTAAGTTCCAGCGCATGCATGAGGTCCCTCACGAGATCCTGAGAGCCTACCCAATGTAGCAGAGTTTTGCCTGAGAGGAGCTTGATCTGGATCTGAAACGAGGCATTCCAAGACGTTTCATCTCGCTCAGGCATTTCGTCAAACAGTTCAGGCGCTAAGTCCAAACGTCTGAGTTTTGCAAAGCCCACTTTCATAGTATTCTAGGAGAATACCTTTTGTGCAGTCACTTCTTGAAACACCTCGCTCCTCACAGGAATGGTGGCCAGTGACTTCTTTGACCCTCCTTCATACTCTGGAAGTTCCACGATATTCGCATCAGCAGAGACCTGCTCCGCTTCAGCCGGTGCGGAGCTCGAAACCTGGACCTCTTCTACTGTGCTCGCCATGATTTCCTGATATGCTACCCGAAACTGAGATTCGCGGCTTGGCAATGCAGCAAGATCCGTCACAAACAGAGGCCTGGGCAGCGATGCCCAGGGCTTGAGAACCCTCGCGTGATCCTTCTCCAGCACGATTCTGTTGGATTTCAAGCTTTCGATGCGTTTGAGGAGAATATTACGCACATACAGAGAGTCCTCCGGTTTGCCATGGCCATCGAAAACACCGATGAAAGTGCCGAAGGGAGAAATCGCAACCTCCACCTCTTCTGCTTGCCCTGTCTCCTCTCTGTTCAAACTACTCAACAACGATACAGGATTCGAACGCGGGACCATCGAAAGGCCGCAGTGAGTTGAAGTGCCTGCAAGAAGAGTAGGATCTGCACATTCATCATCAGATTTTGCCCTCCTGGGCAACAGGGATACCAAGAGTGCTACAGTCGCCATCCTTCGCTCCAGTATGCTACACTATTTAGTTCAACTCACTCAATCGGGGATTATCTTTATTATTATTATTCTTTTTTCATTTGGCATCTCGGCATATTTCTTTTTGTGTACATATCCACTGGCAATTTTTGATACAAAATGAATGAAGGAAGAACTCCTACGAGAATGGGCTCTTCTGCTTATACCTAATGGGTATTTGAAATACATTAGACTCTAAATGGGTTTTTTTATTCTTTGATTTAGGCATATGGAACTACAAGTATTTGAAGGAGTTTCTGAGGCTTTTGCAAAAAAGGTTTCGTTGTGGTTTGCATTCTTGTTTTACCCACAACTCCTTTTAAGGTTTTTTGGTCGAATCAGCTCATGATCCCGGAATAACATCGCTAAAATTGTGTAAGGGATATTAAACACCCAACCTTTTATGGATTTCAACTTTGTTACCTTCTTATTTTTATTACTTTCCTCACTGTCACTAATGAGGGTATCTTTTGGCTTCGACCATTTGGCATTGGATCCCTCTCCCACCAGCTGTTGAGCTGAACATTTGGTCTTCAATCACCGAACGATGAATTTGCATTCACGTTGGCACTATCGCCTCTGATTTCCAGCTCTAGTATTCATGGGGTATTTCCTTATCAATTTCGCCCTCAACCTACTTTCTTTTATAATTGGTTCAAATATACGGAAATTATACCTGTCATCATAACTTTGTATCCTATGCCCACGAATGTTTACCGGATGGTTGGGACATCAAGCTCAATAACTGGCGCCCTAGACACCTGAATTAAATCTTTTATGTTCGTGGCTCCAGGATCATATATTCCCATTACAATTCTTTTCTGGTATGTTCCTACCTACATGGCACTCAATTTCTTCTGCTAGGTGAATAGCTCCTGGAGGCGATACTAAACTTTTCCTCATACGAATGTTTGTGAAAAGTCCCTCACTCTTCAAGTTTTTCTCAGTGGATGGAATCTCATCCGGGTAATAGGAAGAGAGGGTTTGCATCTGGACCTCATATATCTAGTTAGTTGTTGTCTTGCTCCATTAAATCTAGTAAGATAAAATGCGGTTAAAATGTTGAGAACATTATTTTCTTTCTTTCAAGTGGTTGCCCAAGTTACTCTGTCCACCATCCTAAATAAAATTATATCCCATCTTCTATTCCCCACCGCCTATTCGCTGATCAATTTGCTTCTTATTTTATTTCTCATTATCAGACATACAATCAAAATCATTTCAGAGTTATTTAATACCCCTTGCTCATTGTTGCTACATTACCCGCACAGGAAACCATACGCCACTCGACATCCACTGTATCTCCGTTCTAACAGTTGAAGGTGGATGTTTAACTATGACTGTTTCCCTAGGTATGGAAATCTCTCCCTTGATACGCTATAATTCCTTGATGTATTAAATTTTATAGTACAAATCACTTCTACCTTCTTTTATTGCTTGGCAGGTAACATGAAAATGCTAAAGGAACTTCCCTTATCACTATTTCTTTTTGTTATTTAGGTTTTTTACCTCGATCCTTTGGAATTTTGATTAAACCACCGACGAGGATTACAGAACTTGGGACCTTCTGCTCTTAATTCCCACTCGAATAGTTTGGCTCTCAATAGGCTACAATTTCTAGCTAAATGGATTCGAATGGTGAAGGGTTCAATCCCTAGACAGCTATTGTATACTTCATATTATCTGTGTCAACTTTCATATAAATGCTCACGACATTAGTTTGTACCATTGTTTTGGTCAAAATTTTATTAGTTAATCTAATAATTTTCAATTAGTTTGGGACTTTCTGATATGGATGAATTAGAATCTTCTAATAATTTTGTATGTTCGTTTCATCAACGACTCGCTCTTCTTTTCTTCAATTTAACTTCTTGTTCTGTAGTTCTTCTTTTTTTTAGTTTTGTATGAGTTCCAGTGCAAGTGGAATAATGGAATTAGCGTATGGCATCCATTCTAAACATTTCTGAATATATGCACTTCGTCGAAAAAATAACTGGTATATGACTCCTGTTAGATATGAATCCCTTCTTGGTTTACAGTCTTCGCTTGGTTCCCTCCATGGATTACACACAATTAACAATTTGTAGCTACCTCACACATAGCTCCCTTATTCTTCACACATTCCTATCATGAACAGATCTACTCCCTTCAGTATAATTAATAATTTTCATTGACATAATTCGAATTATTATCATCATTAAAACCTTTGATATCCAACTACATATATTCTCATGCGGAGTGCTATTATTATCTAGATAAGTATATAATCTCAGAATCTTCAAAATAGGAACCTTTGAGACAGCTAACAAGGTCATTAATATTTTTCTTATATAGTTAATTTCCAACAACCGTTCGTTTATTGACTACTCGTACACATATGTATAAATTATAAGTTCAATATTTACTTATACCCACTTACAGTTCACTGCATATAACAACTTAACCATAGTGATAACATAGAACCATTAATATTTCAGTACAGAGTATCGACTACATAACAAGTTTGAACAAAATCAGAATGACAAGTTTAAACAAAATCAAATAGCATGTATAAGAATAAACAAAATAACCAGTGGAGTACTTGCAAGTTCACACCTGCTCTTCACCCAACCTAGAACCGCTTTCTTCAGTTCACCCCCAAGCTGAGAAATCCTTGCCAAGAATCAACTCCTTTCCATTGATCCCCTTCTCAAGCATAAAATACTCATCTTTCATTATAATGTTTCCTTTTTAGTGACGTCATGCTTTCATGGATATTCTTATCCACTTACCCGGGTTTTTTTCTCATAAAAGCTCGCCTTTCTCTCTCGAGATGCTTTTATGTTTTTTCTTCCAAGCTTAGCATTTATCTCCAACTAAGCAACTTAATGGATATTTATCTCTTATCCATTAAGTTTGTCTAGAATTTAATCTAGAATCATGAAAGAGTTATCCATCCCGATTCACCCAAAGGATTTTATTGGGAAGGAGTCTCATTCATAGGTGTTCTTGTTTCCAAGTACATAGATTCCACTTATTATTTATTATTAAATATTCATTTACATAATATTTTTCATGGATTTTCTGCCTTGACACCCAATACAATTCAATCTTACCATACAACACTCTATCAATGGATGGATATTACATTCTCCTCCCCTTTTATGAACACTGTCCTCGACATTTGTTGTTAAATTTCTTTTTCCTGAACCTTTGTTGGCTAATTGTTCCCCTTTTCATTGCTTTGGTCTGTGCATCTTTTCTGGATATAACCACTTCGTTGCATTTTACCTTGAACATCAACTCGATTCCAGAGTCTTATCTTCTTCGGGTCTGGAATACACTGGGTTCTATTGTAAATATTTCCTTGACTTTACCTGCAACAATTAAATGGAACTATCATTTTCCCATTTATTGGGTAATAATATATGAAAATAAAAATGAAACAACATCGGAAAGCCCGAGTTCTCATCTCTTTTGAAGACCGAGGAAACGCTGCTTTCTGTCCTCCAGCCTTAGTATCGTCAATGTTTCATTCTGTTTGATATGATCACTTACTCGGACGCATAACTAATCTTGCATTTTGTTCCGCTTCTAGAATATTTGTCTATCTGCTCAATACAACTTTGAAATCTCTATCTTCTTAGCATACTTCTTCAAGTATCTAATAAGATCAATACTATATGTGATCCTACCTTTTAACATGAATATTATTTACTTATAAGCTTCAATGTACAAAGTTGTACACTAATTTTCACATTACTTACATAAAGACAACCATAATCAAGGAAATGTTTGTCATAGGATAGGACTGGAGTATCAGTGGTACATCTACTAGGTTCTTCTTCCGTAGCTTTTCATGTTTAACTCAACATAATAGATTTCCAATGTGTTAACGCTTTAGTCCTGTTTTTTTCTTCTTCTCAATTTAGTATATAGTTTTGTTTTTGTTTTTGTTTTTGTTTTTTGTTTTTTGTATTTTGTTTTTTGTTTTTTGTTTTGTTTTGTTTTGTTTTGTTTTGTTTGTTTGTTTGTTTGTTTGTTTGTTTGTTTTTGTTTTTGTTTTTTTTGTTTTTTGTTTTTTGTTTTTTGTTTTGTTTTTTTTTTTTTTCACAAATTCAGGTGTTGTATGTATTCAAAAAAAGGAGTGGAGACTAGGCTCCAACATTACAGGAGAAGAGCTCATAGGATGAGCTTGCATCTGAATTACATTGAATGATTTCGCTGAAATGCTTCCATAATCTACTTGAAAGATTCTAACACAAGTGTAAATTCGGACAAACTGGAGTAATAACAGACTAAATTTATAAAACATCTAATCTATGCTTATGTGATTGATTTGTCGAGCAGTGGAGTTATTCGATTAGCTGTCAGCTTCTGCAATTTTTATGCTAGAGGAACTGGTACTCGGGGCGTTGATCGTCCATCATATACTTGAGAATGTCGACAGATTCCTGAATGTGTGCACAAGTGTTTTTGAGAGAGATAAATTGCTCCTGCAAAGAGGAGATGCGATGAAGGAAGAGGGCAATGTCGGCTTCATATTTTGATGAAATGATTCTAGAAGCATCTTCGATTTTCTCATCCAAGAGGCGCTGATGAGCTCTAACTTGCTCTAATTCTGCCTGCAGGTCACGACAATGAAGGCAATTTTCACTACGATCCATCCAAGAAACTTCAAATCAGATTTGGAACGATTCTGGATGAAGGCTCCCACAGACTGTATTGACGATACTGATAACCAAAATGGTGAGTTGAGAGGCAAGGGAAAGAGCAGAAGGGGTTCTCAGAGATTTGAAAGTAGCGCTGAGGAAATTTCCAGGAATTGGGACTGAGTCTAAAGCTATGTGATAGGGGGCAAGGTGAGTTAAGGGAGGATTGCGATGAGGCGATCTAGAGGAGCTTGATAATCTAGAAGGGGAAATTCGTGCAGAAGGGAACCTAATTGATGGAGCTATCTCAGCATAGGGGGTCGAAAAATGACTACTAATAAAGGGAGCGAGGTCAAGGGGAAAAAAGAGCAAGATGAGGGGCACTTGCAGATGAGAGGGGAAATTCCCATGATATATAGCCAGCAGGCAGAGGCCCAACGCGATCCAGATCATGTGAAGGAATCTAGGTCGATCACGGAGTTCAAAAGAGAAGTGATATTTAGGAGATGCTATAAGATATGGAGTTATTATCTGAAGATTGCAGGAGAGGGCCTCGGGATTAATGGAGATTTCGCCAAAGTACGCTTTGACAGTAGCGCAGATCATATGACATAAATAGGTTAAATAATTCATGGAAATCACGGGAGGAATTGAAACAAATCTTCATTGTTGCAGAGAAGGCTTCCTTTGGGTCGAGAGCAAGCATGACTGGCCCTTTTGTCTGCCTCTCGATTGATGGTTCGGAGGATGTGATATAATTGGAATTCCATAACATGATTAATCAGAACTTTGCATCTATTTATGATTTGTTGCAAGAATATATTAGAAGCTTTCTGCTCGCTATTCATTAAGTTGATTATGATAGCAGAATTACCGAAAATGAGAGCTTTTTTTATTCCCTATGTCTGTAGCTGAAGAATGCCTCGGTAGAGGGCCAGGGCCTCAGCTCTATTGTTGGAGAGGGTCCCCAAACCCCATTCAAAAGAGACTAATGGCTCGCCAAAGGGATTGAAGATAATGCCCCTTGCTCCCGCAGGGCCTGATTAGATTTGGAGGCACCGTCAAAGAACAAAGAGTGAACATTGCTTGAGCGAAGCCAGTTGTTGAAGTCGGTCTACTTTAATCGAATTTTCCATCTAATCCTATTAGCCTTGCTCGGATTGCTGCATGAGTTCACTGTCAATGGGATACTTATCTTTTCTGTTATATTTCTGATGAAATCTTTTTCCTCGACCCATAGGCTGGATATGTCGATTTTTTTTGTGAGTTTAGAGGTGATTGTTTCAATAGCCAGAGTTTTTGCCTTAATACAGAGATGCTTGATAGAAGTCTCTTTATTTTTAAATATCATATTGTTCCGGGCAATCCATATCCTCCAAAGAGTAGCAAAAGGGAGAGCATCCCACACCCTCTTGGCAGGGTTGTGTTTCATAGATTGCCAGGGGTAACTTCTTTTCCAGTTGTTTAGAGCTTCTCCGATAGTATGCTGAGAATTCCAGAAGAAGGTCACGAAAGGATTGATGCCACGCTAGCAAGAGACTGCGAAGGGGCATGAAATAAAAATATGCTGAATAGACTCCTTTGCATCTTGACAATTAGGACATCTGGAAGGTCCCACTATGCCTCTTTTTTTTAAGATTCTCAGCCGTAAGAGTTTTTCCATTCAAAAGAGTCCACATGAAGAATTTTACCTTGGGTATAGCTTCTGCTTTCCATGCAGTTTTCCAGTGTATCCATATTGGTGTTGGGTGTTCTTCGCAGTTCAAAAATTCATACCCTGCTTTTATTGTGTAACTAGTGCCTTTAGGATCCCATCTGAAATCATCCTTGTCATTTTCAAAGGTAGGAGCGATGTTGTGCAGATGATTATAGAAGTTACCAAAGTTGCCTTTGAGGCATTGAGGAATGGGAGGAAAATTTGTTATGAAACCAGCTCAAGAAAAGATAGAAAAGATAGATCAACGCCTTAGAATTCAGCCTCTTTGAGGGGGCAACCCCCTTTACATTATATAAATGAACAATTCTTGGATGGTTCAAATGACAAAACCTCCTTTCTATATATAGGAGTCTAAGGAGTCACAATATAACCCAGCCGACCTAACAATAATAATATAAAGCCACAAAGATAACAATAGAGGGATTCTATGGGGCATAGTAATAACAATATGGGTACAATAGGGGCACAACAATATTAATAAGGGGT
>APFE031167029.1:68018-90641 GCA_000404065.3 Pinus taeda | reverse complement strand
TTTGTTTGTTTTTGTTTTTGTTTTTTTTGTTTTTTTTTTTTTTTTTTTTTTTGTTTTTTTTTTTTTTCACAAATTCAGGTGTTGTATGTATTCAAAAAAAGGAGTGGAGACTAGGCTCCAACATTACAGGAGAAGAGCTCATAGGATGAGCTTGCATCTGAATTACATTGAATGATTTCGCTGAAATGCTTCCATAATCTACTTGAAAGATTCTAACACAAGTGTAAATTCGGACAAACTGGAGTAATAACAGACTAAATTTATAAAACATCTAATCTATGCTTATGTGATTGATTTGTCGAGCAGTGGAGTTATTCGATTAGCTGTCAGCTTCTGCAATTTTTATGCTAGAGGAACTGGTACTCGGGGCGTTGATCGTCCATCATATACTTGAGAATGTCGACAGATTCCTGAATGTGTGCACAAGTGTTTTTGAGAGAGATAAATTGCTCCTGCAAAGAGGAGATGCGATGAAGGAAGAGGGCAATGTCGGCTTCATATTTTGATGAAATGATTCTAGAAGCATCTTCGATTTTCTCATCCAAGAGGCGCTGATGAGCTCTAACTTGCTCTAATTCTGCCTGCAGGTCACGACAATGAAGGCAATTTTCACTACGATCCATCCAAGAAACTTCAAATCAGATTTGGAACGATTCTGGATGAAGGCTCCCACAGACTGTATTGACGATACTGATAACCAAAATGGTGAGTTGAGAGGCAAGGGAAAGAGCAGAAGGGGTTCTCAGAGATTTGAAAGTAGCGCTGAGGAAATTTCCAGGAATTGGGACTGAGTCTAAAGCTATGTGATAGGGGGCAAGGTGAGTTAAGGGAGGATTGCGATGAGGCGATCTAGAGGAGCTTGATAATCTAGAAGGGGAAATTCGTGCAGAAGGGAACCTAATTGATGGAGCTATCTCAGCATAGGGGGTCGAAAAATGACTACTAATAAAGGGAGCGAGGTCAAGGGGAAAAAAGAGCAAGATGAGGGGCACTTGCAGATGAGAGGGGAAATTCCCATGATATATAGCCAGCAGGCAGAGGCCCAACGCGATCCAGATCATGTGAAGGAATCTAGGTCGATCACGGAGTTCAAAAGAGAAGTGATATTTAGGAGATGCTATAAGATATGGAGTTATTATCTGAAGATTGCAGGAGAGGGCCTCGGGATTAATGGAGATTTCGCCAAAGTACGCTTTGACAGTAGCGCAGATCATATGACATAAATAGGTTAAATAATTCATGGAAATCACGGGAGGAATTGAAACAAATCTTCATTGTTGCAGAGAAGGCTTCCTTTGGGTCGAGAGCAAGCATGACTGGCCCTTTTGTCTGCCTCTCGATTGATGGTTCGGAGGATGTGATATAATTGGAATTCCATAACATGATTAATCAGAACTTTGCATCTATTTATGATTTGTTGCAAGAATATATTAGAAGCTTTCTGCTCGCTATTCATTAAGTTGATTATGATAGCAGAATTACCGAAAATGAGAGCTTTTTTTATTCCCTATGTCTGTAGCTGAAGAATGCCTCGGTAGAGGGCCAGGGCCTCAGCTCTATTGTTGGAGAGGGTCCCCAAACCCCATTCAAAAGAGACTAATGGCTCGCCAAAGGGATTGAAGATAATGCCCCTTGCTCCCGCAGGGCCTGATTAGATTTGGAGGCACCGTCAAAGAACAAAGAGTGAACATTGCTTGAGCGAAGCCAGTTGTTGAAGTCGGTCTACTTTAATCGAATTTTCCATCTAATCCTATTAGCCTTGCTCGGATTGCTGCATGAGTTCACTGTCAATGGGATACTTATCTTTTCTGTTATATTTCTGATGAAATCTTTTTCCTCGACCCATAGGCTGGATATGTCGATTTTTTTTGTGAGTTTAGAGGTGATTGTTTCAATAGCCAGAGTTTTTGCCTTAATACAGAGATGCTTGATAGAAGTCTCTTTATTTTTAAATATCATATTGTTCCGGGCAATCCATATCCTCCAAAGAGTAGCAAAAGGGAGAGCATCCCACACCCTCTTGGCAGGGTTGTGTTTCATAGATTGCCAGGGGTAACTTCTTTTCCAGTTGTTTAGAGCTTCTCCGATAGTATGCTGAGAATTCCAGAAGAAGGTCACGAAAGGATTGATGCCACGCTAGCAAGAGACTGCGAAGGGGCATGAAATAAAAATATGCTGAATAGACTCCTTTGCATCTTGACAATTAGGACATCTGGAAGGTCCCACTATGCCTCTTTTTTTTAAGATTCTCAGCCGTAAGAGTTTTTCCATTCAAAAGAGTCCACATGAAGAATTTTACCTTGGGTATAGCTTCTGCTTTCCATGCAGTTTTCCAGTGTATCCATATTGGTGTTGGGTGTTCTTCGCAGTTCAAAAATTCATACCCTGCTTTTATTGTGTAACTAGTGCCTTTAGGATCCCATCTGAAATCATCCTTGTCATTTTCAAAGGTAGGAGCGATGTTGTGCAGATGATTATAGAAGTTACCAAAGTTGCCTTTGAGGCATTGAGGAATGGGAGGAAAATTTGTTATGAAACCAGCTCAAGAAAAGATAGAAAAGATAGATCAACGCCTTAGAATTCAGCCTCTTTGAGGGGGCAACCCCCTTTACATTATATAAATGAACAATTCTTGGATGGTTCAAATGACAAAACCTCCTTTCTATATATAGGAGTCTAAGGAGTCACAATATAACCCAGCCGACCTAACAATAATAATATAAAGCCACAAAGATAACAATAGAGGGATTCTATGGGGCACAGTAATAACAATATGGGAGCAATAGGGGCACAACAATATTAATAAGGGGTACAACTACAATAGTAATGGGGTAATCACTAGTATTATAGGGACCCAACAAAATTCCATTGCATCCAAGCGTGGGATAGAGCATCCCATTGAGAAATTTGGTTTAAATTATATATCCCTTTTCTTTGGAGGAAGAGTGTTATTGATTTCATACCTGGGAGGTTGTTGATTGGCGGATTCCCCATGATTTTGTCAGTGCCGATGTTAACTTCCTTACCTCCTTTGGGCACCTTAGAGATGTTTTGCACCATGAAGATGATGGCTTTTTTACAAAGCTTCCAAATCTTTGTGCAATTTCTATTGGGGATCTCTGCTTCAAGAAGGTGCTGCCTTGGTTGGCTGAGGTATTTTTCCTCCAGGACTTTCTTCCACCAGGCTGTTTGATTATCAATGAGTCTCCATATCAATTTTCCTCCAAAAGCTATATTCATGAGGATTGGGGATCTAATGCCAAGGCCACCTTTCTCCTGGTTTTGAGTGACTTGTTTCCAACCAACCAAGTTGAATTTTTTCTTCTCATTTTTCCCTCCCTGACAAAGGAAGAATCTGAGAATACTGTCCATTTTACGGTGAAAAGAAGCTGGAGCCTGAGCCAAGGAAAATTAATAGAGAGGTAGGGAGGAGAGACCCGATTTTAAAAGTACTATTCGTCCAGCTGGATTGAGCCAATATGGTCCCCATCTTTGTACTTTTCTTTTCATCTTGTCTAAGGTTAATTCCCAAACATCTGCCCTTAAATTCCCAATACACACCGGCATTCCCAAGTAGCTGAAATAACCCCAATTTAATTTGCAAGGAACACCAAATATAGTGGCAATGCTTTGTATCGTTTGAGTTGAGGCATTCCATCCGTAAATGCAACTTTTGAGATGGTTAATCTGGCCCCTTGAATATCTCATGAATTGATCTAATAAGGATTTGAATCTTTGAGCTATGATTGAAGTCGCCCCTCCCAATAGCAGAGCATCATCAGCGAATTGGGAGTGATTGATATTTTTCACTCCATCTTCGAATTTAATACCAGTGATGAGGCCTGCTTGCCTCTTATGGTCAAGCGCACAGCTGGAAGACTCTGCCATTAAGAGAAAAAGATAAGGAGATAAGGGGCAGCCTTGTCTTAAACCCCTTGAGGAGCGGAAAGAAGGTCCAGGTCTACCATTGATAAGAGGAGCAATCCAAGGGCCAAAAATATAGGCTCTTATAATATCAAGTAAGGAGAAAGAAAAACCCATTTTCTGAAGTACAACAAAAGGAAAAGAATGCCTAACCCTGTCAAAGGCATTTGCCAAGTCTAGTTTCAAAAAGAAACCCTTTTCGTTCCTGGAGTAACTAGAGCGAATGGCTTCCTGGACCAAGAGAATAGAGTCAGATATTTTCCTGTTAGCCATGAAGCTTCCTTGGTTTTCTGAAATTAACATCGGAAGAAGAGGTTTTAGCCGAGAGGCAAGGATTTTTGTGAATATTTTATAGGAAGAGTTGCATAAGGATATTGGTCTAAATTGGGAGAAGTTGGAAGGGCGGTTCTCCTTAGGGATGAGGGCCAGGTGTGTTGCATTTGTGTAGCCTCCTATTTTTCCTTTCCTCTGTATCCATTTGAAGTATTTTATGAGATCCTTTTTTATCAACTCCCAATATTCTCTATAAAAGAATATTGGAAATCCGTCCGGCCCGGGTGCCTTGTTGGGCTGAAGACACCAAATTGCTTCTTTAACTTCATCCTCTTTTATCTCTTCTGTCAACCTTTTATTTAAGTCTACTGTGATCTTTGTTCGCAAATGTTGCAAAAGGTCAGCGTAGGATTCTTCCTCCCCTGTTTCAGATAGAAGCTTCTTGAAGTGGTATGAGGCAACACTTTTAATAGTTGTTTGATTAGTATGTTGGATCCCTGCATTGTCTGTGATGGCTGTTATGTTGTTTTTAATTTGCCGAACAGTAGCTTGCTTATGAAAGAAAGAGGTGTTCTTATCTCCACTTTTTAGCCAGGTCTGCCTAGATTTTATACGCCATGTTTCCTCTTCCTCTCTTTTGATGTTGCATAGTTGATTATAAAGCATTTCTTCTTAGATCTTTTCAAACTGATTATACTCTTGATTTTCTAATGTAGAATGGAAATCTTCGACCTTGATTTTTACCTCTCTTTTTTGTTTCTCTGGTTCATCATAATGCGTTTTGGCCCAAATTTTGAGCGCTCCGTTCACATTTTTCAACTTGCTCTCCCATATAAATCCTGGAGATCCTTCGATGTGTTGACGCCAGGTTTGTTGTATTAGGCTTTTGGCTTCTGGATATTCACTCCAAATGTGATTGTACTTGAAGGGAAGAGGCCCAAAAGGTTTGTACGAATCCATAGTTAAGATGATGGGGTAGTGATCTGAGACAGCAAAGGGCAGAATGGAGACATTGACAGCTGAATATGAAGAAAGAAAGGAGATGTTAACTAGAAACCGATCCAAGCGCTCCATAATGTTGCTGCTACCCAATCTGCGATTATTCCAGGTGTATTTTTGGTTTTTTGGTATGATGTCAATGAGATCACCGTTTTGCATTATTGCTTCCAGCTGATTTCTGAATGGATCGGGATTAAAGTTGCCCCCACGTTTTTCATTGGCATGTAAGATCAAATTTAGATCGCCTCCTAAGATAATATTGCCGCTGCCTTCTTCTATTATGTTCTCATTGAGTGAATCCCAACAGGCTTCTTTGTCCCGATAATGATTGGGGTGTAGACGTTGTAGATAACAATCTGCTGATTGGTCTTATTGTTCCTTAAAACCGTCTTTAACCAGTGTTGTTCTATCACTTCAACTTCTCTGTTCCATTCTTCCTGGTTCCAGATAGTTGTAATCCCACCTGAGGCACCTCTGGAGTCGCATGTGCATCCTGTGTAACGCTTATGGTTGACAATGATCTTATCAATTTATGACTTTCTTTGCTTTGTTTCTTGCAATAAAATAATGGATGGTTGTTCTTGATTTATAAGATCCTTTAAGGCATTGATTTTAAAGGGGTGCCTTAATCCCCTACTGTTCCATGAAAGAATTTAATCATTTCAACTTGTGATTCGAGGAGTTGCTCTCCCTCCTTTATCTTTGCTTGTTGTTTCCTTATCTATTGATCCTTGTATGTATGATTCTATAGGATTCTGGAGTCCTAGGGCTATGTCTTTTTGGGCGTTCTCATCCCTATGCTGTTTGGAAGATTTTCTTCCTGGCTTCTTTTGACCATCTAGAGAAGATCCTTGAACTTTGGAATTGCTTCGAGTGATTCTAGGAGGGGGAGGATCAGAAGGAAGGGAGGAGGGAATGGCCAAGATACGAGGGGAAGAGGGAGGCTCAGAATGAAGAGGAGAGTCTTTGGGAAGAGAAAGGACCTGAAAGGGATTTGAGGAGGGAGTAGAAGGGAGGGGATTCAGCTTGCGGGCAGGAGAAAGAGTTTTTTGAGGGGAAGAGGCAAGAGTGGGAGAGGGTGGGGCGGAAGGATTGCGAGAGATTGGAGGGTTGGATGAGATGGGAGGGTTATGAGAGGAAGGTCCATCATCATTCGGCAACTTGTGGCCAGGGGCTGTTTTTTTCTTTTTTTTTACAGTTTCCCATTGTTCCTCTTGCGGATTATTGTCAACACTAGAAAGATTAGGACAAAGATTAGCAAAGTGGCCGTACTCGTGACATACCTTACACTTGAAAGGGACCTGCTCATAATCGAGCTGTTAAATGTGCGACCATTCGTCAACTTTAAGCTTAATGGCCTGAGGTAGGCCTTTTCCCAGGTCCACTTCAATGCAAATTTGGGCGCAGGCCTACATATTGTCTCTTGGGTCGCTCCGGTCGATGTATTTCCCAACTGCATTTCCAATGGCACGAACCAATTCATCTCCCTAGCAATGCAATGGAAGGTGAGGGAGACGAACCCAAACGAGAACCACGTTAGGGATATCCAGCTCCAGATCAAAGTCCGGTGTCCATTTGTTTAGGTACAACCCTCTAGAATCCATGAAGTAAGGTCTGTTGCGAAAAATCAAATCCTTGTCTTCCTTTGTCTCAAAGTGGAAGGTGAAGTAACCCTTCCCACAGAATCTGATAGAGGTTTTCCCTTGTATTTTATCTGTCCAGTTCCTTTCCACCCACCTTTGAACTGTTTTTGGTGAGGGCCAGAGACCAGTAAACTGTCCTATGAGACCTTTTTCAGCAAGAGCAAGAGCAGCCATTCATGGCAGAGTAGGAGGGACAGAGACTTCCTATAACCCCTCGATTTTTTTAACAAACTTGGAGATCGAAGGATGAGTTCGTTGAGGTGGGAGAGAGTTTATCAGAGACGAAAAGGCCTGCTGATGCGCTGCCTCCTCCGATGGAGCCTTCGGAGGGGCCATCTGAGCTAAAAAAAAAAAAAAAAAAAAAAAAAACACGCAAGCGAGAAAAAGGGGGAGACAGGTAGGAGCCTTCAGAAAAAAGTCAGACTAGAGGGTGCAGGAGCCCAGTAGCAAGGCTGCCAAGCGAGGACGAGCAGAGAGCCTTAGGATCGAAGGAAGGACGCGGAGGCAGCGCGCACGGATCCCCAATTTAGTATATAATTACTAATACTGAGTTTCTTAGTTTTCTTTTAAAACTGATGTAATTAGTAACATAAGTTTCTTACCTATTTAGGTGTAGATAATCATGTTCACAATTTTACATTTGGTGGATCTAACCCATGCTTATAGTTTTTGACTACTTGTTTTCTAGTGTAGCATTTATCCTTGAGTACCTTCAAATTCTATTATTATTATCATTATTATGGTGGCCCAACCATTAGTACTGAATCATTAAGAATTTCATTCCACTTCATTAATCAAGGGGATCACCAATTCAGCTATTGGCTCCCGTAGTGAGTTCCATTTTATTTTCCAATTCTTATCACTCATTTACAATCATTTCACTCCACACATATCTAGCAATTTATTTCTCATGTTTCGATGCCTGGATACGTTTATTATATGCTTCTTTGAATCTACTTATGCATGATTCCACAACAATTCTGGTTATTATTTTTATATAAATGGGTGATCTCTATTTCCATAATTATGACCTATTTAGGGAGTAGGTACTTTTTTACTTACATAGGAGCCATGGTACCCACCGGACTATTTATCTCAACCCATTTTTTTATATATTAAATTTACTTCTACATATTTTGGTCTCGAGATAGACCTAGTCAAAGTCAATAACTCTTTTTTACATACTTTCCCATCCTTTCACTATACCCATTCCATACCTTAAGAAGCGTACAAGATTACCACAAACCTAAATACTTAAAAGTATTTTACTATGTATTGTCTTCATAAATAATTACATAATTTTATTTGTCGTGGGTGTACCCTTGGAGTAGTTTACTTTTACTTGGATATACGCTTCATTATCCCATTCGTTATTAGCAACCTCGTTCATACATTTTTGGTTATTGGTAAGAGTGAGTAGGAGATTTTTTATTAAGATGCCCACGAGATCAAGGATCTATGTGATGAAAGAGCTGCAGCTTGAGGCAACCCATATGTCTTGATCTACAATAGATGTCTATGAGGAAATCCATCATAATTGGTATTACGAAAGAATAATACTACCTATAGGGGTAGGTTGAGCAAGAGTGAAGGAATCACTACTAAAAGACAACAATGGGAACTTCATACCTAAGTCTAAATCATACCATATAATGACTTCACTACTAACAATGACTTGTCGCCTATACATGTAAGGCATGCTCACTCTTCATGACATGCAAAGGCAAATTATACAGATTTACCATTTACCTTCCACCCTACTTTTTCGAGAGATTTTGTTGGATTTATCTACAAAAAGTGATTTGTAGAGTTTCTTTGGTCTTGATTTAAATCGTAAGCGGAATACATATTAACATACTCCATAAGATAATTCATAGGCGGTTGATTCAAAACTCCCAAGCCACAATGAGGTGTATAAAGGTGAATTCAAGAAATTTTCTTATTTTCTACCTCCCCAACCAGAGAAGACTTGATCGACCAAGTTAAGTCCTGATCAACCCAACAAAAACTTGATCAACTCTTATCGAAATAATGCAAATCATTGATTGCTTGTTTGCCAGAAGGATTCATCCTAAAAGGTCATGAATAAGGTTTCGAAATTTAGTGGTTGATCCTCTTATCTAAACAAGTTAATCTCCTCTTTTCAACAACTTCCTCAAATCCTTTTGGGAGGGTAGTCCTGAGAGCACTCTGGGTAGCTTGGACACCCATGAGCAATCTAGTATCGTTGGTGCGAACTTATTAAACCACGGTAAGCATGTGAGCAACTAAGTTGGAGGCCCCAAGCTTAGCCAATCTCAAACTCAAAATCATTAAAGAACTCAGGTGCATTACACTTAAGCCCAAAGCCTATGTGCTCTCAAAACACCATATGTTAGATATCATTTTGGGATTCAATAGCAAAATTGAATCCCAAAAATGCTCTCAAAACACCATATATTGTGAACAAGATCCAAAATTGAATCACATAAAGTTCCTTAAAGATGAGCTGGAAATGCATCAACTCTGCAAAGGAAATGCATTTTTTTCAAAATTCATGCAAATTTGGGTAATCTTAAAATAGACAAAACCTTTGAAGCAAAGTTCCATGGTTAAGTCTCCCACTACTTAAGTGGAAAAATGAGGTCTGCTAAATTCCTACTGTATTTGGGAGGATTTCTATTTGTTTGCTTGTTAAGTTACTCCATCCATTCAATTCACAAACTCCTAAGCTACACATATCGCACTGCGAGTATTTGAAGGAGCGTTTGACGTTTGCGCGACAAGGGTTTCGTTGTCGTTTGCATTCTTGATTTACCCATAACTCCATTTAAGGTTTATTGGTCGAATCAGCTCATGAACCGGGAATAACATCATTGAAATTGTGTAAGGGATATTCAACACTCAACCTTTTATGGATTTCGACTCTATTACCTTCTTCTTTTTTTTATACTTTCCTGACTGTCACTAATGAGGTATCGACCATTTGGCATTAGAGAACTTTCTCACCAGCTGTTGCGCTGGACATTTGGTCTTTTATCACCGAATGATGACTTTGCATTCGTGTCGGCGCAAAGTCATTACAGAACTATTACAGAACTTGGGACCTTCTCCTCTTAATTCCCACTCGAGTAGTTTGGCTCTTACTAGGCTACAATTTCTAGCTAAATGGATTCGAATGGCGAAGGGTTCAATCCATCGACTGCTACTATATGCTTTATATTATATGTGTCAACTTTCATATGAATGCCCGCGGCATTAGTTTGTACCATTGTTTAACAATTTATTATTTAATCTGATATTTTTCAATCAGGTTGGGACTTCTTCTAATAATAAATTAGAATCTTCTAATAATTTTGTATGGTTCATTTAGTCACCAACTCGCTCTTATTTTCTTCAATTTAATTTCTTGTTATGTAGTTCTTATTTTGTTAGTTCTGTATATGAGTTCCAGTGCGGATGGAATAATGGAATCAGTGTATGTCATCCATTCTAAACATTCTTGAATAGATGCACTTCGATGAAAAAATAACCGATATCCGGCTCCTATTATATATGAACCCTTCCTGGTTTACAGTCTTCACTTGGTTCCCTCCACGGAGTACACACAATTAACAATTTGTAGCTTCCTCATACGCATAGCTCCCTTATTCTTCAGACATTCCTATCATGAATAGATCTACTCCTTTCCAGTATAATTAATAATTTTCATCGACATAATTTGAAGTATCATCATCATTAAAACCTTTGATATCCCACTATGTATATTCTCATGCTAGGTACTATTGTTATCTAGATGAGTATTTAATCTCACAATCTTCAATATAGGAACCTTCGAGACAACTAACAAGCTCATTAATATTTTTCTTATATACTTAATATCGAGCAACCATGTGTTTATTGACCACTCGTATGCATATGTATAAATTAAAAATTCAATATTTACTTATACCCACTTACATTTCACTGCATATAACAACCTAATCATAATGCTAACAAAGAACCTTTAATATTAAGGTCAGTGGCTCTAGCCATCAAGTCTAGTAACTATGTGGCTTCCATTTGCCATAAGCTAATTGAGAGTAGCCCCATTACTCCAAGGATCTACGGGCTCCCAAAGATTCACAAAGAAGGGGACCCCTAAGGCCCATTGTTAATACTATTGGTGGTCCTGCTCACCTTCTGGCAAAATTCCTTGCTCAAAACTTAAACCCCTAGTTGGCCTCACAGAGTCCTTTGTCAAAGACTCTTCATATTTCATCGAAGAACTTAAGGGCATAAAGCTTGACCCTGGGGACATGCTTGTTAGTTTTGATGTTGTATCCCTTTACACGTGCATTCCTATAAAAGAGGCCATCGATGTCATTAACCGCCTCACGGACCCTGATACCGTTCATTTAGTGGAGATTTGTCTCACTTCAACTTCTTCAGCTTTGAGGGTGAGTTCTTTGAGCAGACCTGTGGTGTTGCCATGGGCTCCCCCCTGTCCCCAGTTATTGCTAATCTTTTTATGGAAGATTTTGAATCCAAGGCTTTGGCTTCTGCTCGACTCCTTCCCAAGCTTTGGAAGAGATTTTTGGATGAAATGAATGTCATCTAGCCCCATGGCCAAGAAGAGTTGGATCTTTTCTTTAATCATATCAACAATCAGTCCTCCAACATAAAGTTCACTATGGAGCAGGAATTTGATGGGTAATTGCCCTTCCTCGATGTTCTCGTTTCTAGGAATGATGACGGTTCTTTCTCCCACTAAGTGTTTCGGGAAAAAACTCATACTGAACAGTACCTTCATGCCAGTTCCCATCATTTCCTTGCCCAAAAGTTAGGTGTTTTGAACACACTAGCTACCCACGCTCTTAGTATTTCTGATGAAAAGAGTCTCGATAAAGAGAAGGCTCATCTCCTTAATGTTTTTGCCAATAATGGTTATAGTAGGCACCTCAGTGAGAAAGCCTTCCTCAAAGCCAACAAGAATTCATTGGACAAGAAAGACCCTAAAGAGAAAGTCTCAGGGGTTCATATCCCTTTCATCCAAGGGACGACTGATAAGATTGCTAGAATTCTTAGGAAGCATATTGTTCCCTCTACCTTTAGACCCCTTAATACCATACATAACTCCCTTAGATCGGTAAAAGACCCGATTGACCGTAAGGACATGAAAGGTGTCTATGTTATTCCTTGCTCCTATGGGACGCCATATGTTGGTCGCTCTATTAACCAAAGGATTAATGAACACTCAGCCGAGATAAACATAGGAGAACCCGGTCTTCCGCCCTAGCTGAACATGCAGAGAAGATGAAACACCATATATGTATTGAGGAAGCCCATGTTATCGCCAAGATGGCGCATTTCCATCACTGTAAATTTAGGGAAGCTATAGAAATCGAAAGAAGACCGAGAAACCTCAATAGAGATGACAGGTGGAAGATTAGTAGTTGTTGGATCCCTGCCCTCTCCTCCTAGCCACCTCCCCGTTTTTCCCTCCCTCTAAGAAACCTCAATAGGGATGACAGGTGAAATATTAGTAGTTGCTGGATCCCTGCCCTCTCCTCTTAGCCACCTCCCCGTTTTTCCCTCCCTCTCCCCCAGTCTCCGGCTTGGTTTCCTTGTTTTTCCCCCCTCCTTACCTTGCCTTGTTTAATTGTTGTCTTTTTTCCCCTCTCGTCTCTCTATTCTCCTTCACTCCTTCCAGATATATATACATATATATACATATATATACATTAATATTTTTATAATTGGTTTTGTTTTATTTATAGATAGGCAGATTAATAGGTTTAGGCCATGCGAGTTGTTGTTGTTTTTTTTTACATAATAACTCATTGACTATTTACTTATCAAATTAGGAAGGTATATTTTTACATATCTTTCCTTACTATAATATTGATGTATATTTTTATTTCATAATTATTTCACAATATACAAAATCATTTAACTAGTATTCCTATTAGCAATTTTAAGTTAGCCAAAAAACTAACTTCCTTAATGATTTACTAACCATTTATATATTTTTATTATAATTGAGCAGCTAATTTTATTAATTTTCAAAATAAATAAATAAAATTCAAATGCTCGTAATTTATATAACAATATTTTGATAATAATCATAACTTTAATAACTTTTCCTCTCCCTTAGTCCAGTCAATTTAGCCTGTCAAATTTAACTGTTTCTTTGTCAAAATAGTTGTTTCCTAGTCAAATATAGCCATTGGAATATCTGCTCTCCCTATTTAAACTATAGCCATGATCTGGTTCTTCAACTTGTCCTGACGATGAACCACACTTGTTGGTTCGACACGCGTCGACAAAAATACTATAATGTGATCTCCGCCAAAAACATCTTCTCATTAAACTTATGGATCACAGAAGTTTAAATTCAACAACCTTTAATATTTCAGTACAGAGTATCAACTACATAACAAGTTTAAACAAAATCATATAGCGCCTATAAGACTGAACAAAATCATCAGTGGAATACTTGGAAGTTCACACCTGCTCTCCACTGAACCTAGAACTGCTTTCTTCAGTTCACCCCCGAGCTGAGAACTCCTTGCTAGGAATCAACTCCCTTCCATTGATCCCCTTCTCAAGTATAAAATACTTTTCTTTCATGATAAGGTTTCCTTTTTAGCGACGTCCCTCTTTCGTGGATATTATTATCCACTTACCTGGGTTTTTCTCATAAAAGCTCACCTTTCTCTCCGGCAAGGCTTTTATGTTTTTTTTCTAGGATTAGCATCTATCTCCAGCTAAGAAACTTAATGGATATTTATCTCTTATCTGTTAAGTTTATCTAGAATTTAATTTAGAATCACAAAAGAGTTATTCATCCCCATTCACCCATGGGATTTTAGTTGACAGGAGCCTCATTCGTAGGTGTTCTTGTTTCCAAGTACATAGATTCTACTTATTATTTATTATTAAATATTCATTTACATAATATTTTTCACAATATAATTCAATCTTACCAAACAACATTCTAGCAATCGAGGGATATTACATTCTCCTCCCCTTTTATGAACATCATCCTTGGTGTTTACGTCAATTTTCTTTTTCCTGAACCTTGGCTAATTGTTCCCCTTTTCATTGCTTTGGCCCTATGTATATTTTCTGTTGATAACAGCTTCGTTTTACCCCGAACATCAACTCGATTCCAGAGTCATATCTTCTTTGGGTCTGGAATACACAGGGTTCCACTGTATAGCTTTTCTTGACTTTACTTGCAACAATTAAATGGAACTATCATGTTCCTATTTATTGAGTAATAATATATGAAAATAAAAACGAAACAAAAACTGGAAACCCCCAAAACTCTCATCTCTTAAGATCGAGGGACCGTTGCTTTCTGTCCTCCAGCTTTAGTATCATCATTGTTTCATTCTATTTGATATGATCACTTACTCAGACACATAACTAATCTTGTAGTTTGTTCCTCTTCTAGCATATTTGTCTATATGCTCAATATAACTTTGAAATTCCTATCTTCATAGCATATTTCTTCAAGTATCTAATAAGATCAATACTATATGTGATCCTACCTTTTAACATGAATATTATTTACTTATAATATTCAATGTACAAAATTGTACACTAACTTTCACGTTACTTACATAAAGACAACCATGATCAACGAAATGTTTGTCGTATGATAGGATTGCAGTATTAGTGGTACATCTACTCGGTTCATCTTCTGTAGCTTTTCTCGTTTACCTCAGCAAAATAGACTTCCAATGTTTTAACACTTTAGTCCTCTTTTTTTCTTTCTTTCTCAATTTAGTATATAGTTACTAATACAAAGTTTCTTAGTTTTCTATTAAAACTAATGTAATTAGTAATATAGGTGTCTTACCTATTTAGGTGTAGAGAATCCTATTCACGATTTTACATTTGGTGGATATGTCCCATGCTTATAGTTTTTGGCTACTTGTTTTCTAGTGTAGAATTTGTCCTTGAGTACCTTCATATTTTATTATTATTATTATTATGGTGGCTCAACAATTAGTATTGATTCAATAAGAATTTCTTTCCACTTCCTTAATCAAGGGGATTACCAATTCAGCTATTGGCCTTCATGTAGTGAGTTCCATTTTATTTTCCACTTCTTATCAATCATTTACAATCATTTCACTCCACACATCTTTTACGGTTTATTTCTTAGGTTTCGATGTCTGTATACATTTATTGTATGCTTTGAATCCGCTTGTGCATGATTCCACAATAATTCTGGTTATTATTTTTATATAAATGGGTGATCTCTATTTCCATAATTATGACCTATTTGGGGAGTAGGTACTCTTTTACTTACACAGGAGCCATGGTACCCTCGAACTATTTATCTCGACCCATTTTTTTGTATTAATTATTATTACGGTAGGTCCATTATCTTTCAATTCACGTGCCTCTATTATGTGTATTTTAGCCTAAGCTAATTTACTTCTACATATTTTGGTCTCGAGATAGAACTAGTCAAAGTTTGTACAACTTTTTGTTACATACTTTCCTATCCTTTCACTATATCAATTCCATACCCTAAGAAGAGTATAAGTTTACCACAAAACTAAATACTTAAAAGTATCTTACTATGTATGATATTCATAAATAATTATATAATTTTATTTGCCTTGGGAGTACCCATGTAGTAGTTTACTTTTACTTGGATATATGCTTCAAAATCTCGTCTGTTACTAGCAGCGTCAGTCATACATTTTTGTTTATTGGTAAGAGTGTGTTGGAGATTTTTTTTGTAAGATGTCCACGAGATCAAGGATCTATGTGATGAAAGAGCTAAACTTGTTTCAGCCCACATGTCTTGATCTACAACATATGTCTATTAGGAAATCCATCATAATTGGCATTACAAAAGAAGAATACTACCTATAGGGGCAGGTTGAGCAACAGTGAAGGAATCACTGGTAAATGACAACAATGGGAACTTCAGACCTAAGTCTAAATCATACCATACACTAACTTCACTACTGACAATGACTTGTCGCCTACATGTGTAAGGCTTGATCACTCTTCATGACATGCAAAGACAATTGTAAAAAGAGCTTCTGCGTAAATCACATCAAAAAGATCATTGTCGATGCGTTTCGAACCAACCAGTGTGGTTCATCGTCAGGACGAGTTGAAGGAACAGATCTGGCCTAGCAAGTTAAATAGACTGAGCAGAGACTCCTACGGCTACTAACGGCTATATTTGACTTTGGACCTAGGTCATAATTATATTAATGAAATTAATCCAAATTATTATTTTTACTAATATTGAGTTAATAATATAATATTTTAATTCCTTGAAATAAGAGAAATTAGGTAATATTGGTAAATATAATCCAATTATTAATTTCTATGACCAATTCACAGAGATGATGGTTGGAAGGTAAGTCGAAGTTGGATCCCTGCCCTGTCGTCTTAGGGTTTCTTCCCCCCCCCCGCCCCTCTGGTCATCCTAGGTGCTTTATCTGTGTGTGTTTGGTTTAGTCCTTCCGAGTATATTTCTTGTTGACAACGTTGTGTTCTTCTCTTTTTTGTTTCCTCCAGTATCTATTGAGGGCCTTTTTTCATTTTAAGTATTAATCGATTTTTTTTTCCCTAATATAGTTCCTTTTCCGGTTTTAGAAGTTTATTTTTAATTCATTAGGTTAGTGTGATTAGTATATCCAAATTATGATGTAGTATTGGATCTAGTTAAGTAGTATAATGATAACTTATATAGATTTATCATATATAATATTAACTTAAGATGATTATACAATTACTTATATAACTCAAAACTATTTCTTTCTAAGGAAATAATTTTTAAATAACCATTAATATTAAGTTATTTAAGCAAATTAAAATTCTTTTAATATTCGCTCATCCATTTTTATTCCTAATATCTCTTATCTTTAGAAATATAATATTATAGGACTAGATTTAATAAAATATATAACCTAAATTATTCTTTCATTATTATTAATTCAATAGTAAAATTTTTTAATAACCATTAATTTATTTAAACAAATAAATTTCCTTTAATAATATCAGCTCATAAAAATATTATATTATTACTTATTGTCATAAAAATTAATAATTAGATTATATTTATCAATATAACCTAATTTCTCTTATCTCAAGGAATTAAAATAGTATATTATTAACTTAATATTATGAAAAATGATAATTAGATTAATTTTATTAATAATATAATTATGACCTAGGTCCAAGTCAAATATAGCCGCCGTTGGAGTCTCTGCTCAGTATATTTAGCTTGCTAGGCCTGATCTGTTCCTTCAACTCGTCCTGACGATGAACCACACTGGTTGGTTCGAAATGCGTCGACAATAATCTTTTTGATGTGATTTATGCTGAAGCTCTTTTTACAACCATATAATCATTTAAAAATTATGAAGGGTAAAATTTATTTATTTATTTAAGTTAATATAATCATTTAAAATTTATGAATTGTACACTCTTTTTATTTAGTTATTCAAATAAGTTACCTTATATGAAAATCTATTTAATGCTTATAAATAGAGAGAACAAAGTTTATCAAAATGAAAAAAAGATAAACTAAAGAAATTTTAACCGGGTGAAGATGAGTTATGAATTTTATTTCAAACCTAGAAAACGAAACAGTTTAGGTCGTAAACTAAAGAAATTTGAACCGGGTGAAGATGAGTTATGCATTTTATTTCAAAACTAGAAAACGAGACAGTTTAGGCCATAAATTAAATAAATTTGAACTAGGTTAAGATTAGTTAAGAATTTGAAATTTGAACCGGGTGAAGATGAGTTATGCATTTTATTTGAAACGTAGAAAACGAAATAGTTTACGTCGTAAACCAAAGAAGTTTGAACTGGGTGAAGATGAGTTATGCATTTTATTTCAAACCTAGAAAACGAAACAGTTTAGGTCATAAATTAAAGAAATTTGAACCGGGTGAAGATGAGTTATGCATTTTATTTTAAACCTAGAAAATGAAACATTTTAGGTCATAAACTAAAGAAATTTGAAATAGGTTAAGATTAGTTACTAATTTGGTTTAAAACATAGAAAGGCAAAGAGCTTAAGGCCTTGCTTACAATTAAGATATTTTGGAAACACGTTTATGGATTTCAATCTTAGATCATATATAACATAATATTCGTTGTATGTCATACATATTTACTAACTACTAAACTCAATATATATCTATATATTTTATGTAATACATATTTATTGTTCGAATTTTATGGTGATTTCAAACACAAAAGATCATAGAACAACGCTCTGATACCATGGTGGAATTTTCTGCTAAATTTCTTCACAAACAGACAACACAAAAATGCTTTGTTTCTGCACAAAAAACTGATAAATTTCGTTTTCTGGATTTGGTGTTGCAGTAACAGGATTCGGTTTTGTAGCAAAGCGAAATAACACTCTGTTTCTGTTAACACAGAAAAAACAGAAAACTGCTTACTGGAAACTGTGTTGCGGCAACACAGTTTGGTGTTGCAACAACGCTGCTCGTGGTGTTGCAGCAACGCGAGTTTTGATGTCAAACCACTCGGTGTAACGGCAACACGATTTTGACGCTAATTCACTTTAAGAAGTTGGGCGTCAAAATCACTTATAAACTTACAAAGTAAAATCAAAGTGTTTTTGACACTTGGTGTAACAGCAACTGAAAATCAGCAAAACAGTAAACTTGTATTCATGAACAGTAAACAAAACTGATACAGTAAACTTAGCTGTTACAAGAAGAACACTTCAGTTCCAGAAATCGATTTTCTATCTCAGAAAATCGCAGGTTCAACACTTTTGTGCATTTACAGAAGAGACTCACTATGTTCTTCTAACCTTCACTCTTTCTCTCAGAGTACAAAAACAGAACTGCTGTTCTAAAATTTCTTACACTCAGATAGAAAACAGAACTGTTGTTCTTTTCTGCTTACGCTGCCTCTCTTGCACTTGAAAACAGAACTATTGTGCGTTACATTTATAGGAAAATAAATATCTGAAGTTAAACTATAAAGTAAGCAAAATATTTGCTGATATTTATCTTTGTTTTTATTGCAGAAGAGGCGGTGATGTCTTTCCCGGTGGAAATAAGTTGGTTGTACGGGAATTATTTTATGCACATTTAATGTTTATTTAAAGTGCAAAATATCAGTGGACTTTTGCGGCTTCCGGATAACTGCTGAAATCAGATCTTTATTCAGCATTTATGTGATGCAGTTGGAATTAAATTCCAATACTCCCCCTTAATTTCAACTGCTGCATACCCAGGCATTTCCTGAAATGATCAAAACTTTTCTTTCCCAATGGTTTTGTCAAGATGTCAGCAAACTAATCCTCTATTCTGCAGTGCTACAAAACAACCTCACCATTGTTAACCAATTCACGTATGAAGTGAAATTTGGTGTCTATGTGCTTTGTTCTTTTATGAAAAACAGAGTTTTTAGAAAAAGCTATTGCTGAGCTATTGTCACAGTAAATGGTTGTGCCATTTTCCTGTTCATGACACAAATCTCTGAGAACTCTTCTCAGCCACACTGCTTGGCATGCTGCTATTGTTGATACCACATACTCTGCCTCTGTTGTTGACAAAGCAACAACTGGTTGCTTCTTGGAAGCCCATGAGATGGCTCCCGATCCCATATGAAACACGTATCCTGATGTGCTTTTCCTATCATCAACACTTCCAGCCCAATCACTATCCGTGTAACCTGTCAACATGAAACTTTCAGAGGAGGAGTATAAAATACCAAACCCCTTCGTTCCATTCACATACCTTAGAACCCTCTTGGCTACCTGCCAATGAGTCTCTTTCGGTCTTTCCATAAATCTGGAGATTAAACTCACAGCGTGCATAATGTCTGGCCTAGTTGCAGTCAAGTACATAAGGCTGCCATCTATGCTCTTGTACAGTTTTGGATCAAAATCTTTGTTGTTGTCTTCTTTGGTCAATTTCAGCTCCACTATAGTTGGAGTCACAGCTGCTTTGTTGTTCTGCATGTTAAATCTCTTCAACACTGCTTCTACATATTTATCTTGAGAAATGAAAACACCATTTTCACTTTGGTCTACTTCAATTCCAAGAAAATATCTTAAGAAACCTAAGTCAGTCATTTCAAATTCATTTTTCATGAGTGCTTTAAAATCAGCAATGAGAGAAGCATCATTGCTAGTAAAGATCAAATCATCTACATATAAAACAACAATAATAATCTTACCGTCATTCTCCTTTATGTAGTGTGAGTTCACCATCACACTTATCAAACCCATTCTCAATCAGATAAGCATCTATTCTGCTGTACCATGTTCTTGGAGCTTGCTTCATCCCATAAAGAGCCTTCTTCAGTTTACAAACTTTATGCTCTTGACCATCAACTTCATAACCTGGAGGTTGTTCAACATAAACCTCTTCTTTCAACACTCCATTCAGGAATGCAGATTTAACATCCATCTGATAAATCTTCCATTTGTGTTGTGCTGCAATAGACAACACTGTTCTGACTGTTTCCATCCTTGTTACTGGTGCAAAGGTTTCATCATAGTCTCTGCCTTGTTGCTGTTTGTAACCTTTCACAACAAGTCTTGCTTTGTGCCTGTCAATCTTGCCTTCAACATTGCTTTTGGTCTTATAGACCCACTTAAATCCAATGGCCTTTTTGCCTTCAGGGAGGTCCACTAACTCCCATGTTTTACTCTTTTCAATTGAACCAATTTCTTCATTCATTGCTTCAATCCATTTATCTTCATTTACAGCATCTTCAAAATGAACTGGGTCATCAACATGACAATATAAAGCAAATAATGAATTCAGACCGGTATTGGTACTTACCTCTCCTTGTTCATAAATCTCATTCAGATTTTTGAATCTTGGTCTTCTTGGTGTGCTTGGAGTTCCATCTGAACTTGAGGGTATTTCAGATCCCTGTGGTGTGCTTGAAGAAGCACTGCCTTGACTTCTTAAAGCTGTTCGAATTCCAGCTTGTGGTGTGGTTTGCTGAATTTGCTATGGTGGAGGAGGAACCACCAAGGAAGGATTATTTGCTGCTGTCCCTTCCTATTCTTCTTCATGAGACACAATTGTCTTCACATTCACTGTTTTTTCTAAGCTTCCATCCCAAGCTTCATCTTCAATGAACTGCACATCCCTGCTTACAATCAATTTCTTAGTGGATGGATTATAGAGTTTGTATGCTTATGACTCATCACAATAGCCAACAAACACACACTTCTCCCCCTTATTATCAAGCTTTCTCCTTAGCTGATCTGGTACATGTGCATAGGCTACACAACCGAATACTCTCATGTGAGTGATAGTTTGCTTTTGACCACTCCATGCTTCTTCTGGTATTCTGTTCATGACAGCTTTAGTTGGGCATTTATTCAAGATGTAAACTGCGCAAGTGACAACTTCTGTCTAATACTCATGAGGCAAGTGCTTTGCCTTCAGCATACTTCTAACCATGTCAAGAATGGTCCTATTCTTTCTTTCGGCAACACCGTTTTGCTTAGGTGTATACCTTGCTGTGAACTACTTTTGTATGCCATTCTCTCTGCGAAAACGCAGAAAGTCTTGGGAGATGTATTCTCCTCCTCTATCTGTTCTGAGCACTTTGATGTAATGCCCACACTGTTTCTCAATAAGAGTTTTGAAGTGGCGGAATTTTTCAAACACTTCACTCTTCTGTTTCAGCGTATACACCCATGTCTTTCTGGGGTAATCATCAATGAAAGTTAAAACATATCTATTTCCGCCAAGTGATGGTACTTGCATCGGTCCACACACATCAGAGTGAACAATTTCCAAGGGTGCTTTTGCCCTTATACTCTTTCCTGCTAGAAAGCTTTCTTTGTGCTGCTTGCCCAAGATACAACCTTCACAAAGGCTGTCCGGTTTCTCAATCAAGGGCAATCCTTTTACCATTCCCTTTCTGTGCAACAAATTCAGGCCTCCAAAATTGAGATGTTCAAATCTCAAGTGCCACAACCAATTCTCATCTTTCACTTGTTCCTGAAAGACTTCTTGTGTTACAGCTGCAATAGTTCTTCCTTCCTTCAAATCTGCCCTGAGTTTGAGAGGAAACATTCTATTGCTGGTCATTTGCGCCTGTGCAATGATCTTCTTACTTGGAGGTATATCTCTGATTGTACACATATAATCTTTGAAGAACGTGTTGTAACCTTTGTCAATGAGCTGCCCAATGCTCAAAAGATTACATTTCAACCCAGGTACATAGTATACCTCTGGCACAATCATCTGTTCTCCATTTCTTGCTCGGACACTGACGCTGCCTTTACCCTTGACAGCTATCTTACTATTAGTCCCTGTTGTTACCTCAGATTTTACATCTTCATCCAGATTGACAAACATTGCAATATTTCCAGTCATGTGATTACTACAACCTGAGTCTAAGAACCAAACATCTTCTTGTTTGTCTTGTGCAATGTTACATGTTAACAACACATTCTTTGAATTCTTATTTTCTTCATTTGCAAAATTAACATTCTGCCTACTGTTCATGTCATTTTGTTTTTTCCTACATTCATTGGCATAGTGCCCATATTTCTTACAATAATGACATTGGACTTGGGATTTGTCATACCTCTGTCCATGAGCTTGCTGTTTGCTTGAACCTTCATCTTAGTTCTGATTGCAGCTCCTTCCGCTTGTGCTTGCAGGATAATATTTGCCTCTGTTTTGGCTTCTTCCACGACCTCTGTTATTTGCTCTGCCTCGGCTTTTTCTTTGGCTGAAAGACATCTGAGTCTTGAATGCTTGCTCAAAAAAGGAATCTGTTCCTCTACTCAGTCTGTGTTCATGAGACATAA
>APFE031167029.1:55575-67371 GCA_000404065.3 Pinus taeda | reverse complement strand
GCACAGAAAACTGATAATTTTGTTTTCTGGACTTGGTGTTGCAGCAACAGGATTCGGTGTTGCAGCAACAGGAAATAACACTCTGTTTCTGTTAACACAGAAAAAACAGAAAATTGCTTACTGGAAACTGTGTTGCGGCAACACAGTTTGGTGTTGCAGCAACGCTGCTCGTGGTGTTGCAGCAACGCAAGTTTTGACGTCAAGCCACTCGGTGTAACGGAAACACGTTTTTAACGCTAAGTCACTTTAAGAAAATTGACGCTTTGGTGTTACAGCAACTAAAACAAGTGGCGTCAACTTACTAATAGACTTACAGAGAAATAACAAAGTGTTTTTGACACTTGGTGTAACAGCAACTGAAAATCAGCAAAACAGTAAACTTGTATTCATAAATAGTAAACAAAACTGATACAGTAAACTTAGCTGTTACAAGAGGAACACTTCAGTTCCAGAAATCGATTTTCTATCTCAGAAAATCGCAGGTTCAGCACTGCTGTGCATTTACAGAAGAGACACACTCTTGTTCTTCTAACCTTCACTATTTTTCTCTCAGAATACAAAAACAGAACTGCTGTTCAGAAATTTCTTACACTCACACAGAAAACAGAACTGCTGTTCTTTTCTGCTTACACTTTCTTGCACTTGAAAACAGAACTACTGTGCGTTACATTTATAGGAAAATAAAAATCTGATTAAACAATAAACTAAGTAAAATATCTGCTGATATTTATCTGCGTATTTATTGCAGAAGGCGGTGATGCTTTTTTTTCGGTGGAAATTAGTCGGTTGCAGGGGAATTAATTTCTGAATTTAATGCTCAAAAATACCAGAAGACTTTGCGACACCGAACAATCTGAAATAACTGTTGTAATCAAATCTTTGTTCAGCATTTATGTGATGCAGTTGAAATTAAATTCCAACACTTTTTACAAACAAAACCATAGTAAAAACACCTACTTCTATATTACTCAACCCTACTTTTTACAAACAAACCCATAATAAAAAACTACCTTGAGAGAGTCAAGGGACTAATAATTGAAAAGATAAAATATTTTTTTGACATATATACATTCACTTACAACACGAACGATGTCGAATTAGCGTTACCTAGGTACCACCTTGAGAGGGACAAGGGACTAATAATTGAAAAGCTAAAATATTTTTTTAACATATATATATTCACCTAACAACACGAACTCTGTCGAATTATCATTACCCAGGTACCAGTTCGGTAATAGAAGCATAGACGTTAGATGCAGGAGCTACAGGAGTTAGAGATGATGATGCAGATGTTGTGGAAGCAGAAGCACGTGACACTCCAGAGCTAGAACCGGTGGGCATGGTGGTTTGGGTAATAGAACTCATAAATACAGGCTTTGTGGGACTTGGTAAGATGACCGAATCAGATGAAAGCATCTGAATGGCTTCAGAGATTGGTGGGCGAAGTGATGCCTTGGCTCGAGTACACAAAAGACCAACATGAATACATCTCAATGCTTGCTCCTTATCACATGTTTCGATTATAGCCGGATCAATCATCTGCACAACATTTCCTTGTTCATAGGATCTCCATGCCTGCAAAATCACGAGTTGTCATTTTAATAAGATATATACATGACAGAGAGATACTTAACATAAGCTAGATTTACTTCAGTTTAATGGTAAACTGAGTTGTCATTTTAATAAATATATACATGACGGAGAGATACTTAAAGCTAGCTTTACTTCACTTTAATGGTAAACTAGCGCAGAAGTTAATAGGTAGGGAATTCATATCAGCACTGAGTACAAATGAAGTGGATAACATGGACTAGCTTAGTCCGAAATGCAACGGAAATATTATCTTACCCATCCTAGGAGAATCTGCATTTCAGGTGACAAACTATAATTCGTGTTCTTTCTTCCTATTATAACTTCCAGGAGAAGCACACCAAAGCTATAGACATCAGCTTTTACAGATAATTGTCCCTGCATAGCGTACTCTGGTGCCATATACCCGCTACATATCCAAATTACAATGTCAAACGTTATACAGTGGTGAAATATATAGGAATTGAGTAACGATTAGTTATCTCGGCCTAATCCTAGAACGCAATAGGGTAACCCAGAAAGTTGACTTCCCTAAGACAAAGGCAAAACTAAGATGTCATAAATATCATTATAGTACTTTTGATCTTCTTGGAATCAAAACATAGAGTGAAGCATATTCATCCTGATTATTAGTAGCTTTTGATATTATGGAGAGAGATAATTGCGTTAAAATCTTACAAAGTTCCAGCAAGTCTTGTGCTGACGTGACTTTCATTGTGAGGGAAATGCTTTGCTAAGCCAAAATCTGCTATCTTAGGATTCAATTTCTCGTCCAACAAAATATTTCTTGCTTTAATATCGCGATGGACAATTCGCAGTACAGAAGAATCCTGGTGAAGATAGAGAAGCCCACGAGCTACTCCCAGTATAATGTTGTAATGCTTGTGCCAATCGAGCTGTTTGCGATGGTTTGGATCTATGAACATGACAGTACTAACCAATTAACATGAGAGAACTAAGTACGCTGAAACCATCAATGTGTTTTATGCACAAACATAATAAAATGGAAGTGACTCACGGAATAGAATTTTATCAAGACTCTTATTCGGTAGGTACTCGTAAACAAGCACCGTTTTCCATCCCTCTACACAGTAGCCCAGTAGCTTCACTAGATTTCGGTGTTGAATTTTGGCTACAAGCTTAACTTCATTCAGAAATTCTTTCTTTCCTTGTGCAGAATTTAATGACAACTTCTTCACAGCTATCTCTTTTCCGTCTGGAGTAGTTCCCTGAGACATTTCAGACAAATGATCTGTATGAGAATTTTGTGAAGTCTTGCACCTCAATTTTCTTTGTACTATATATATATATATTTCTTTTCAATCTGAAAATCTACATCCAACGTCAGGGGTTTCCTGAGAACAGCCAAATGTTGACTATAATTATTAAATCCTAAAAACAAGTAGAAAGGTTCGTGGCCTATATTACCTTGTACACAGGGCCGAATCCGCCTTCGCCCAGCTTGTTATCATCATGGAAATTTTCGGTAGCTGCTAGAAATGTTTCCATCCTAGACATTATTAGTTGTCCGTCCTCGCTAATTCGTGCGTCTTGCTCCACTTCCCAGCCACCTACCAAGAAACACAGTTACATAAGAAAATATGGGGTCAAAAAATTATATGATCTATAACTTGGTTTAAGCAATCATTTCGTAGGTCCCTTGAAGAATATATGTGAAAATTTTGTTGTCAACCACAGTCCAAAGGAGCAGGCTGTTCTAGCCTGCTTGTCTATTGTATGATACCGTGATGATTTAGCGTATCATATTTTTACTTCCAGGGAAGCAAAATCCAACAATTCTATTTGTGTGCGCCAATCAATGACCATAGCACATACCCTTCTAAACTGGGGTCTAGGCATATGCACATTTAACTTTAGGCCTTCCGTGCTTATGAATCATGATCAGACGCCCGTTTAGATGAGTATGTGCTAGTCATGGTGTGATTCAAAGAATGGCTACTTTACCAGTTCATATTACCAATTAATGCAATACCTTCGTATCCCCTTCGTTTCATGGCAGACTTCAACCTTTTCCAACTTGCGAATAAGCATACGATTAACAAGAGAACCGAACCGGCAACAACACCTCCAATTAAGTATACTGTCTTTGGAGAGTTGTGTATCTGGGTATTATTAAGCTTCGATGCTGGCTCCCCTGCTGGGAGTGCGGGAGGCCGCGTAGTCGAATTAAAGAAACGATATATTTCATAACGAACTATGCAGTTTCTAGTGGAGCCCTGAGCACCTTGCCTTCCAGCAGAATATGCCAATGTAGAATTAATTGTATATGAGAGACAAGTTTTGCAGTCGGTGGTAGATAAATCTCTCCAGCACTGCACCAGACCATAAATATTTCGAGACAAGGAGTCATTAGTTGTACCGGAAGCATATCTATTCCAGCTTGCAGATCCATGCACTGCTTGAACAGTCAAATTGTCAAATAGGCTACGAAGAGCCCTGTTAAAGACTTCAATAAAGGACACATTTTGTTGATTCTGTGGCCTGGAAATTATAATTTTGAAAGTGCTGAGATGTCCGATGAAACTAAAGTTTTCATAATGTATGAAGCAGGATTCGAACCAAATACTACCGCTGGCTGCATACCCACAATATTGTCGAGCGGCAGTCACTGCGTTCGTCGCACACACCCCGCATTGGTCCACTGTTGTGTCTCCTCTGCATTGAAGAAGGCCGTATATCTGGTCAGGACTTTCGCCATACTCAGAAGTGTTAAATCCGGTCTCGGATGTGTTATGATAAAGACTAACCAAGACTGTATTCAGATTGGTCTCAAACACACTGTTTTCTGAAAAATTATATGTAATGTTGCAATCTTGTGATGGATAGATCTCCGTATTATTCGGCTGTGCGTCAGGTGGCGCTTCTGGAGAGGGTGCTGGAAGCGTAGACGAATTAAAGAAGGAATATATTTCATAACGAACGATGCAGCTTCCAAATTCCAATCAGACCCCTAGCCCCTAGCCTTCCCGTATAAACTGTGAAAATATAATTGATTGTATTTGAGAGACATGTTGTGCAGTCGTCACTCGATATACCTCTCCAGCACTGGACCAGACCATAAATCTGTGGAAACAAGGAGTCTGTGGTTGTGCCGGAAGCATAAAAGTTAGAGCTAGATGCTGCCTGAGCTGATAAATTGCTGAATAGGTTCCCCAGAGCCGTCATAAAGGCATCAGGGCTGGAAACACTATTTACATTGTAAAGATACCATCCATCGACAGTATCCAGTTGTCCGATGAAACTGTAGTTTTCATAACGCAAGAAACAGTCTCCGAGCCAAATTAAACCACCGCTGGCATTACCACAGAACATTCCAAGGGAAGCGCTTGCTTGTAGGGAACAATTGTAGCATTGTTCGACTGTTGTGTCTCCCGTGCATTGGAGGAGGCCATATACTTGGTCGGGACTTTGGCCATACATAGAAGTGTTAAACCCAGTTTGCGAGGTGTTTTGAACAAGATTATCTAAGACTGCCTTCAGATTGCTCTCAAACTTACTGCCTGTTGTGGAGGTAACGTTGGCGCGGCAAGTGTACAGCTGCGCGTGACAAATATGTGCATGAAGAGTAATGATGATCAATACCACTATAATTATGTAGAATAGCTTCATACTTTGCCCCATCTGGACAGTACTGTACTGAAGCAAGCAAGACACTCTTCTATTGAATTCCTTAGGATTGTCACACACGGTGGACGTGCCAAAATTCTAACCTATTCTGCACAGTTGTCCCATCCCATGCGTAGTGGAAGGACGTGCCAATACATATAATGCTCTGCAAAATTCTAATCTATTCCGCACAGATATGCTATGCGTAATCAATTGTCAGTGGGCTCATAGACGGCAAATCCTATTTCCAACTCCATTGCAATATAAATTATAAATGCTTCTGACATGCAAGGGGAATAGGGGTTGCCTTGCTGCTAACATGCCAAAGTCAACTTTGAGAGAAATATAAATGCAAGGCAACCCCTATTCCCCTTGCATGTCAAACTGCATTTATATTGCAGTGGAGTTGGAAATAGGAATCACCCTCATAGACCATGTGCCTAGATTCCAAAATTCTAAGAGCATTGCCCACCCAGGGTATACTTCCAATCCAGAGTCAATGAAACCATGTGCAAAGACCTAACAGATACAATGACTCGATGAAAAACGTCAGTGATGAAGTCAGATTCATTATTAACCCTTCAATATAGGCACTAGGCAAGTGATTCGGTCCTTTTCAGCAAGTGGGATGTTTTGAAAATTCCAATCCGAATTCATCTATAAATTATAGCCTAAACTCATAAAAATAATTTCTCTTTCTTTTATTATTATTATTAAAATAATTTAAACTGGTTAATTTTAATACTAAATAAAAAATTAATTAATTCATATAAAATTACAAATGGTTGTGATAAAAATGAGAAAATTAACTCTTATATTTAATATTTTATATATTATTATCAAATAATTTAACTTCTAATTTCAATATTAAGAAAAATTAACTTATTTCATCATAAAAATTGTAAATTGTTTTTAAATAAAAAAAAAAAATCCAACGTGATTGTTAATTAATTAAATTGATTTTAATATTTAATATAAATAAAAATTATTTATTCAGTACAAGATTACATTTGCTATAACAAAAATCAAAATCTTATTAAATAATGTCAAAAAAAAACACCTTTAAAACAATTTCTATTCACACTTGATTTTTTTTTTTATAAATTAATTCATATAGGCAACCTTTTTAATAAATTAAAATTTAAAATTTAAAGAAAATAAAATTGGCTTATTTAGTTGAGTTAGAGTATATAAATAAATTCTTATAGATCTTATAAATAAATTTAACAATAAAATATAATTCATATTTATTAATTAATTAAGAAAACATATAATTTATATTTATTATTTATTTAAAATATAAATAAAATTTTGAAATTACATAATCATACTTTGTATAGTCTCATTTTGTTTTGCCCGTCCACTTTCCTTGTCCCTTCCCTTTGCCTTGGGCAACATCATCATCGCCGAATATGATATTCCTGAGATGTGCATTCACCTTATCTCTAACTTGTGACTTCACTCACTTGAAGGCTTTGAATAAGTGGTAGCTTATCTCTAAGTTGTGACTTGACTCACCCGAAGACTTTGAATAAGTGGTATTCTTACCGAAAAAAAAATAGTATTCTGGGTTAATGGTATTTATTAAAATTACAATTTTGTAAATTTTAAATGTTTCAAGTGGCTGAATTTATATATATTAACCAAAAAAATAAAATTTTAAATAACACCTTTTGAGATTTCACCAAACAGCTTCACCGAATTGAAATAAAAAGCTCCCAAATTAAACAACCCCTTATGAATAATCAATTAATACAGTCCATGTCCAAAACGAATAGTAAATCGATTCCTTTCTCATGAAAACGTCACATGTTACACTCAACAACTACTGAATTTATTATTATGCCGCGATTATGTATATATTTTCTCCATTCGGTGGACAACATTGAATAATCAATGCAGCCCAAGCGGTGATTGAAATAAACAATGAAGTTTTCAATCTTAGGGCAAGAGAACAAAATATATTTGTACACCTATTTATCGACTTCAAATATGTTGAGAAGGAATCGGATCTGACGTGGAAGAAAGGAAACAAAGTTTTTTCAACAAATAACTTCAAAGCATATCTAAATAACTGGCACATATACATAAATGTCTAGAAATTAGGGCTACAAAGGGTTGCATGTAGATATCCAACCTTCCCATGTGCAGATATTCTCAGCTAGATTATTTAACATATTGATGTGAAGACCATGACTTCGAGTAGTGCCTGTAGAAGAAATATTGCTATGTTTCTAGTAGCATATTACCATCGTATGTACCATTTTCCCAAGCCAGAAAAACTCATGGATTCATACTTCTATACCACCAACAACTATATGGGAATGAAAGATGTTTTTAAAAGATGGGTGAAAGAGAAATCAAAATTTTGACAGACACCCACCAATACTTATGAGACAGAGTCTCTCATGAGGGCCTATCAATTTTTGGTCATATTTGGCTGCATAATCCATGGTTAGTGGAGCACAGAGACCTTTCTTGAAGGGTGGGAAAACTTATTGAACCAAGTTGTGAAGGAGGGGATGTTGTTCAACTGGTCAGACTTGTTGGCTCGAAAATTAAGTATCCATGTAGGTAACACCATGAACCCTCCCACGGGAGGCCAAGCGAGATTTTATATGTCTGCATATTTATTGGATGCAATATGTGCACATAATGCATTCCCTGGCATGAACTGGACTTCGACACCTCGAGACCCTGTCCTACACACTCATTGCAGACTACTCTCGTATTGCAACCATCGAGGAGTAATGGAGAAGCTAACTCACCAATTCCTCATTCTTCTATGCAAGATGATCTTTGAGGAAGAACCATTGTGCATGTCATGTGGGAAAATGGAAGCAGAGATCACATATTGGTTTGCCTCATGGGATGACACCTTAGTTAAAGTGTTTGGATGTCATAATTCATCACATATTTTACCGAGGTATGCCACTGACAAGCTTGACATGCAAGAAGTTTCATATCATCTCTCTACAATGTTCTCAACAACTTTACATAGGAAGAAAAAATCACATTGGCCAACTCTTCCTATGCAAATCGGATTGTACGAGATAAATAACCCGAACGTTGCAGACACTGAAGGAAAGGCTATCGATAAGTTTTCATATAGTACTCGAGACTTTAATATGTATGATACCCATGGTATTTGTAAAGACCATTGTGCGAGAAATCACTTTCAGTGGCCTAACGGGACATTTCACTAGCAGGAGGATCCATGGCAGAATTGCTTTAATGCCTTCAAGTCCCACGAGTTGGTCAGTTTTGCAGGAACTTCACAGGTGACTCCACAGAAGGAAGCTACTCCAGAAGCAGTGCCAACATAAGGGAGTGACCCCACGCAGGATAAGGGAAAGATAAAGTTTGCTTATAGTCGAGGGGGAGAACGAATCCGCAAGATGAAAGCGGATCTAGCTATTATGAAAGAAACTTTAGCAACATAGGCAAAGAGGAAATAGAGGATGCATAGAGAAGAATGGAGGAAGAGGGAAGAACATAGGAGACTTGAGGAAGAAAAGCATAAGAAAGAATAAGAAGAGAAGCAAAAGTAGGAAGGAGAAGAAATACAAAGCGTAATAGCAGAAGAAACAACGTGGAAATAAGTTGAAGAGAAAGAACAAAACCAACAACCAATAGAGGAGGAGAGCAAACATATGCAGGACTAGGAGCTTGCTCAATGGGTTGAAGAATTTATAGATATCATAGACATAGAGGATGTACGAGAGATGCAAAATCAAGATGTTGACCTGATGCCTAGCACACAACAAGTCATCGTTCAGTCTCCACCACCTCTAATAGTAGACTCAACTCCAGACAAGGAAGGTGAAGTTATTCCTCTTGATGATGATCTGGTTATGGACACATACAATCTATCGTGTGATGAACTCTAGAAGAATATTGTACAAGCGTGTAAGAAGCATTTTCAGGATGATCTTACATCTCCTGCTTTTATGATAGAAAGGGTAATTGTGGTCGGCATTAGGAAGAATCCTAGTACCATTATCATAGCCAAATTGGCCTTCATAGGTGCACAAATTCAAACACAAAGTATTTGATGGCCGAGGAAAAGCAATTTGAAAATAACTTGCAAGTTGTCAAGCAAGAGGTTGAACAACTTCATGCAGAAACTCAAAACACAGTTTCCACACACGTCCATCTGGAGGAAATGAAGGCATCGATACTTAGTGAAGTATTGACACTTGGAGAGACCATGCAAAATGTCTATGAACATCTTGTTACCGTGCATAAGGCAATTGTCCACATGCATGGCTTACATTAGTAGTGTAAATATTTTGTCAAAGCTCTCATAAATGTGCAAGTTGCAATCGATGTTGTGCATGAATGGTCAATGTGATACAAAGGGGCACCGCTTGACATGGAAAATAAAATGAAGCAATGGGTAGAGATGGAAAAAGAGAGAGTGTTGATGCTGATCCATAACAACGAGTAGCTTGCCTCATTCATTGCTTACATTCAAGCCTCATGTGCATGGTTATACAACAGTCTAGATTTCTTGGTGAAGTCCCACAGGATCCCATCAGTTGGCACACTCACTGAGTCCAAACCTACGAACCAAGTTAGGAAGGAGATAAAAGAATACTTGGAGAAACTTAGACAAAGTTCCACCAAGGGAGATTTGGAAGTGAATAGAGAGAATATGCAGAACTACATCGGTGGCCTTGTCCAAGTGATGAAAATGTTGCTCACGCTTCAGAAGGAAGTTGAAATTGGTTCCAAATCATTGTACCCAGATGCCATGGAGGCTATAGTCCGCTTCCAGCCCAACACCATCACACATTTTGGGGATGTCATCGTATAGTACCAATCTTGGCACTGATGTGTGACTAAGAGATAACAATTGGAAGTTGTTGAGCTTGAGTTTTCCCAAACTCAAGCATGATAGTGTTTTGACTGGTTAGGTTGTCTAGTTGGATCTACCATATTTTGTCTTATATGGGTACGAGTGTAAATTGTAATATTATTTGTAGTTAATTTGTAAGTGGAATTCCAAGTGTCAATATTAGAATGTGAAGAGTCATGATGTAATGTAATGAGTTATTTTGTAAAAAAGTCGAAGAGTCATGAGGGTAATCCAAAGATAATAAAGGGGAGTTGAAGAGTCACTCCCTCTTATTATACATATAACCTCATAACTCATGTAAAGGGATTTTGGGAGCCAAGATTTTGGATAGGATTAGGCTTAGAATCAAAGGCTTGGGAGTTTGTCGGAGTCTTGGCCTCTCTGTGGCATAGAAGAAGTATATTTATTTGGAGGAGCAGGTGATGTTGACTTCATGTTCCACTATTAGGGCTAGTGGTTCATCAATGGTGTATGTATGATTGGAACTTTCACTTAACAAGAACTCAAAGCCGATACATTTTCATGCATATGTTGTAAATATAGTAGGACTACTCTTGTTATGTTCGCAATGTATGCTATTCAACTTATGATTATGCTTATGAACTATTTCGTTTGCATTAGTACAAATCTTGCTAAATGTGTGTTGTTGTATTAATTCATCAATGTTAACTTGTGAACTATTTCGCATATTATCTTATGATGTCATTATGCGCTTTTGTTCCTTTCAATATGCGTACTATTACAAGATTTTAAAGGGCTCACTTATTTTCCCTTCTGTGTGGAAAAACCTTCACGCATCACACTTTTCTCTCCATAGGGTCACACACTTTTTCTCACGAGAGTCACTATACATCACTCTATGCATAATTGCAGCCAAGGAACATCATTAAAATCCATTGCATCGGTAACCATGAAATATTCTGAATGGGACTCCTACACCAAATGGCGTGAGTTCTAATTGGGACTTCATATCATTTCCTCAACTACTTGGAAAGTGCTTGGTTCACAATCGTTTTTTCCTGAAATGATAAATCTGATAGGCTTTGACAAAGGAACCAGTCGACCATTAGGGATCCTTCCAAATGTGCCCATTACTTTGAGAAGGAAAACCGTTCAATGAAGGTGATGGTAGTCCAAGGACCCCTCGATTATAATCTATTCCTTGGGCATGACTATATTTATTGCATGGGAGCCATCGTCTCCTCACTCTTTAGCGTAATGTGTTTTCCACACGAAGGCAGAATGGTCAAGCTCGTAGACCAAATGTCATTCCCCGGTTGACACATCGCAAATAGTTAAATGCCATCCCTAAATGGTATTTTCACGCAAGGAATGTCTTATCGATCTCCAATCCGTCCACCTGATGAGCGCGAGTGATTCAGGAGGATGTGACGAACCCAGGGGGCATGCACCCTGGTCTGTTTCAGCACGAAAACCTTGGGTATAGAGTAGGTTTCCACGAAGGATATATGACTAGTCTAACACACCCGTCCTTGCAGGAAAATGGGATTAAGCTGGAATAAGATACCTTCGTTAAAGTTATGTGAATGGAGAAGTCTATGCCACTCACCTTTGTCTATTTCGGTAGACATCGCCAAGGAAGCATTTTGTCCGCAACACTGATGGAACTTTCATGGTAACCTGGGAATTTTTCGCTATACCTGGGGGCATGCAAACCTTTCCACATGCAAGCGAAGAGCGACCATTTATTTTTTAAA
>APFE031167029.1:6934-55565 GCA_000404065.3 Pinus taeda | reverse complement strand
TTGATAGCAGCCCCTAAATCAATCAAATTATTTGGAATTTCTACCCCATTGATATGTGTTTTGACAATTGGACTACCAGGATCTACATACTTCTGCATGGTAACTTTTCCCATCATGATATATTCAATTTTTCCTACCAGGTGGATTTTTCTTGTATCTCTTGGCTTCCTTCCTGGTCTTTTGAGACTCAACTCCTTTATTGTTTTAGCTAGAATAGGAATTTCTCTAATGGCTTGTAACAAGGGAATCTTGATACAAACATTCTTTAATTCATCTAGAAAATCATACTTAGGCAACAAGATTTGTTTTTCCACTCCTTTATCAATTTGTAATCTTTTAGGAAAAGGAGGTGTGGATAAAGATGCAGGTTGCTTGACTATAGGAGTTGTGGGGGTTGATTCTTTTTCTTTTTCTTCTTGAGTGCTTGGGTTTTGAAGAGATGCTTCAGAACCTTTATTGGCTTTAAGAGATTCTTCCTCAGAAATGCTTTGCTTTTTAGTGTCTATAGAAGGCTTGTCTAAGACTCTACTAGATCTGAGTTGTACATCATTGAGAGGAACAATCATATAGGTAGGCAATTGTTGTCCTTCTACCATGTAAGCATTTTGAGGATTTTTATATTTGGATTTGGAAATGGCTAGGAAGGTAATTGATTTGTCTTTTGTTGGAATGGAAGCAAGAGTTGGGAATTTGGATTCTGTTGAGAAGGTTGTTGTTGTGTAAATGGTAATGAAAGTTGTGGATTCTGATTTGGAGGTTGTGGAACTTGTTGGTTTTGAAAAGATGGAGGATATTGATAAAATTGAGCAAATATCCCATAAGGATTTTGCATACCTTGTACCCATGATTGAAATGGATTTTGAGGTTGGGACCAAGGTTGTTGCCAAGGATTCCAACTTGGTGGGGGTTGAAAGTTCGTGGGGTTATTAAACCCTTGATTTGTTTCCCCTGCCAAGGTCTCCTTGAAACAAAATAGAGAGACTCAATTGAATTTGGGTCTTCTTGAAAGACAACTTTGAGCCCAGGAATTGAAGGGCAATCCTTGGTCTCACGGCTTTCTAAGCAAATTGCACATGTTTCTACAAATTTTGCATCCAAGGGGTATTACCTTATAGAGTGTTTCTTACTACATTTTGGACGAAAGATGGCCAAAGCTTCAGCTTCTGCTTTCTGCTTGTTTTGTATCTTAAGGGTGTCTAGTTTCTCACTAAGACTCCCTAAAATATCTGTTTTGAACTCATCAATCATGTTGCCAATCTCATCCCTACTCAGTGATCCAGTTGCAGATTTATTTGCTCTAATGAGAGAAGGATCTCTAGGCCCTTTTGCAGTTTTAGATTTTCCCCTTGAGAGATGGACACATAGCTCTGCTATATCATGAAGTGGAAGTTGAGATATATCTCCTTTCCCCATCATATTCAAAATATCTATCCATTAATCTCTAATGGCTTTTGATAGAAGGGCTTTCAAGGTTTCTTCATCTATGTTACTCATTTTTGCTCTTTTGAGGTTGTATTGAAATCTTTCAAGTAAATCCTCCAAGTTTTCATCTTCTTTTTGTACCATTTTGAATACTTCATCCTTATGATTGGTGGGCATACAATAGTCTAGGTATCTATCCAAAAATGTTTGTTTCATGTCATTCCAAGTCCTAATAGATTGAGTGACTAATCCCATGAACCATTTTAGAGCAGCTCCCTTCAATGTTGAAGGAAACAGCTTGAGTTTTTGAGCATCTTCCATGTAATCATAAGTTCGGCACACGACTTCAAACTCAAATAAAAATGTTTCAGGTTCCTCACTTCTCAACCCATAAAATTTTGGGAGGACAGGTGATGAGATGTTTTTCATTTTTGTTCAATATTCCTCATCAACTATAGGAAATCCAAATGAGTTATCTCCATCCTTGTTTCCCCCATTGTTACCTCTAACTCCTCCATTGTTTCCTCCTCCTCCTCTAACTCTACCTCTACCTCCTCCAAATTTGTTTACTACTTCCTCTCTCATGATATCTTCCTCAACGATTTTAGAGTCCTCTGATTCTTCTACTATTGGCGAACGAGGAGGAATTTCTCCCTCTTCTTCTTCAGGTGATTCTACTTCCTCAATTGCAATTTGGTTTCCTGTAGAAGTAAAGAAAGGGTCTTTCCCTAACTTAGATTCGGTGGATAGTGTGGGAGAGTCTCCTAATTCAACTACTACCTCTTAAATTCCATGGATCCTAAGGCTAGGAGTATGAGTTGAAGATGTTGGAGGTGTATCTTGCCTATACCTTGGAGTAGATGGAGTTGTAAAAATTGAACTCTTGGCCCTAGCTATAAACCTTCCCCTAGAATCTCTTGCTCTATGCATGTCATTTTTATTTTCTTCAAGTCGGGTTAATAATTCTCTTTTTGATCTTCCAGATCACTCTAGGTGCAAGAAGAGAGCATACTCAAGAAATTACTAAATCAATAACTCTCTTTTCTAATCCTCCAGGTCACACTAGGTGCAAGAGGAGAGCATACTTTGATAAATCATCAATTTTTACCTTCCTTGAAATATTCTTTTTTTTTTTTTAAGAAATTGGCTACCTAGTTTCACTTCCCCCGCAACGGCGCCAAACTGTTTGGTCAATTTAGTGTGTCCTAAATTGCTATATAAATTGTCAATTTGGGAGTCGTAAACTGCTGAAGTGAAGTGCACTCTATATGCAAGATAATTGTTTTCTTATTTCTTTGTCATTTTTAGTTTTTGATTTGTTTTTGGATTTATCTTCTTGTTGATTCCCTAATGTGAGATGGTAATTCTAATAATCAAGTATGGACAAAAGTATTCAAGGTAATGGTGCCCTTTAAAATAATTTCCAAACTTAAAAGTGTTCCAAAGGTTTTCAAACTTACAATGATGAAATCAAGATGTGCCTAGATTCTAATTAAACAAAATAGTGAACTAGTGACTATGAAACCCAGTATCCTTGTTGCTGTATAAAAAGGAAAAGACTGAACTCAAAGCAATTCAAAAACTGTAAGCAAGGTAAACTAAATCATATCACATCAACTCATTTTTGACCCCTCACCATTCGACTCGCTCTGGCTATAGGAGGTAACCAAGAATGATATGAGTAATCTAATCACTAACTTGCAAAAGTAAATAAACTAGTATCAAACTATACATTCACACTCAATCCCTCACCATTCGACTCGCTCTGGCTATAGGAGGTAACTGAAAAATGATATGAATAGTCTAATATCTATCTTGCAGAAAAGTAAATGAACGAAGCAAAAATAAAAGAAATGAATAGTGCTGGAATTAGAACTAAGAAAACAAATCAGCAGAAGGACAAGATAATTCCATCATGTCATTAATTATCAAAAAGCTATATGCACTTGTCCGGGCTTTCTATTAGAAATTGAAATGAAAGCACTGATCAGTTGACAGTCAATTGGAAGCATAAAAGAAGCTATGGACAACAAACAACATAAATACCATGAGCAATGTAATATATACAACAAACATCTATGGCATCAAGAGCGTAAATGAAGAAAACATAAAGCTATATAGTAATTACAGGACCTTCGTGTACAGGGGCCCTCTGCAACCTTGGCCAATCAGAAATCAATCACGGATTTGAACTCAAAATCATTGTCTTCTCATATATTGCAATACAGTCATAAAATAAAGACTAAGTCACGGCACGATGGCTCGTAAAAATAGTCAAGATTACATATCATCAGCTAGCCTATACGCATACGAAGATGCTTTATTTATAGCAGGAAATACATAACTAATTCATAAGGTCTGCGTTGGTAGACAAACACGTAAAAGACCATATTCGAAAATCTAGCAGTATGGTAGCCGTGGGAAATAAATCCAAGGAGGGTGGTTTGTTGGATTCGGTTCACGAGCAATCCCCAGGTGTTAGCACACCTCCTAAATCTCAGGATCTTGCCACGCAATCCTCCTCGTGATGAAAACAGAGTCCTACCACAGCAAAACTCCTAGTATTGACCACCGTTTGACTGGCTTTGACCGCGGGCTTCTGTGAGTGATTCAGTTGAACCAAGGGGACACGTTCCATGTCCACATCATTTATAGCTTTCCCATGTGGCCGGATTATTCAGTAGACACTTGTAGCATAGACTTTAACAAAAAGGCTGTAGAAACTAATTCTGGTTGCAGAAAGTGACAAGATTCCGCAGCTGACTAAGAAAAAATATATATCAAACAACAGTCACAAGACATAGTTAGGAAACCATTTATATGTTCTTTTTAAACTAATATGCAATGATTTGATAGCTTGGAGGTTCAGGTAACTGGAGAAAAAGGCTAAAAAGGTATGTAGGGAAGATGTAAGTTTGGGACTCAACAATGCTCATGAAGATGGACACAATGGGAGTTTCTTCATGAATGGAAAGCATGTAGGGTTCACTATAGAGGTCCTCCAGGATCAAGGAACGGGGAGTACAGGAACAGTGACAAAATGTTGTGTAATAGGGGTGCACTGCTTGCAGTTGAAAATCTAGAATTCATGGCATTTTTGAACAGCTAGAATACAATCTTTGAAGATAGAAGGCCAGAAATAATCAGTGTGGAGAATTTTCTTACCAGTGGCATAAACTGACATATGACCACCACAGGCACCAAAGTGGCAATCATTCAAGACCCGTTTAGCCTCTTCTAGGGTGAGACACCTGCGAAGAACAGAGTCCACACCAACCCGATATAATATATCACCAAGCATCCAACAGAGTTGGGACTGATGACAGATGCGATGTCGGTTGGATCGAGACAAATCAGATCAAAAGGTTTGGCTTTGGAGATAAACGATAATATCTCTGTACCACGGGTCGAGAGTACTAATCAGAAACAAAGTTTCATCGGGAATCTGCTCACCAAAATAAGTCGAAGTGTTTGTAGACGGAAGGGCACATATCAACTCAACAAAAATGAGTGATTTAGTTGACTTGGCAGTAGTAAACTTCAAATCAAACTCCTGCAGGATAACGATCCATTTGGATTATTTTCCCCAGAGTAACTAACAAGTCATTATATAGGTCATGGTGTTGCAATCACAAATCGCTGTGGTTTTTTGTAAAAGCATATAGTGTTGAAATCTTTGGACGTCATGGACTACTACCAAGAAAAACTTCTCGACATAGGCATATCGAGACTCAACATCGAGAAGATTTCGGCTTAAATAATAAACTACGAGCATGTTGCCATCATCATTGTCTTGAACTAACACCATCGAAATAATAGTATCAATTGCATCCAAGTACAGAAAATAATCACGTCAATAATCAAGGGGATGCAATAAAGGAGCACTGATAAGCATGTCTTTCAAAGAATCAAAGGATTTCTAGGCAACTTCATCCCAAATTAAAGGGATCCCCTTTTTAAGTTATCAAGTAAAACCTTTGGCGAGTTCAGCGTAATTAGGAACGAATCAATGGAGAAAGTTAGCCTTTCCTTGCAGACTTTGCAATTGCAACAATGAAGTAGGGGGGGTAAGTTGATAATGGCCTCAACTTTTAAAGGATCAATTCGGATACCTTCATGGGATACTACAAAACCCAAGAGTCAGCCAAACTCAACGCAAAAAACACACTTATGTGGATTGAGACGGATGTTATAATGCCGACATAAAAAAAATATGGATCTTAAGTGATCTGAATGGTCATTACGCTTAACAAAGTGGGCTGGTAAGTTTCCGAGGTAAGGCTGAACAATGTGTTGAATGTCGTGAAATGCATAAGAAATTGCTCGTTACAAGGTAGCGCTAACATTCTTTAAACCGAAAGGAATATTTTTATAAGAAAAAGTGCCCCAGGGACAAATAAAGGTCGTTTTATGCTGATCAGTAGGTGAAATATTGATCTGGTTGTAACCAGAAAAACCATCCATGAAGGAGAAAATATCACTCCCAACGCACTCGTCGATGATCTGATCAATAGGAGTGGGATAATTGTCTTTTGGACATGCGCGATTGGTATCATGGTAATCAACACAGACATGGATTGTTCCCTTCTTTTTACCAACAGGGACAATGTTGGACACCCAATCTATCAATGGGATAGGATAAATAAAACCTGCTTTTAAAAGCTTATCCACTTCTTCTTTAATAGTAGCAACCTTTCGAGGATGTATGGGGCGAAGCCATTGGTGAACATGCTTAGCACCAGGATAATTCAGAATCTCATGTACCACTATTGCTGGATAAATATTAGGCATTTCCTCATATGATCATGCGAAGACGTCTCAAAATTCTTTAAAAAGTTGAGTGTAAACCCTGATCTCATCCGGAGAACAGGAAACCCCAATATGAATTTTCTTGACAATCCCAAGTTTAATGGAAATGTCAAGAGGCATAGTAGCAGTGATGTTCCCCATATTACCCTTTGACAAGAATTCATGCACCAGGATAAGTGTTTGAAGTGGAGGCGTGGGATAGGAAGACATCTCAGTGAGGCTGGGAAGAAATGAAGAATGACGATGGAGACCATTCCATGGAGTTTCATCCAGAGACATGACTTCAATGATACTCTCATCGGTGGGGAATGTCTCATTCAAAGGATCCAAATAATCCCAACAACCAAGCCAAGGAGATGGCACAAAAGTGTCCAAGTTCATACTGAAAACAATATGACTTTCTTAAGCGGCCATCGAAGCTAAGGAAATTTCTTGATATTTTTTCTCCAATGGACTTAAAGGCATATAATCACCAAAAGAATTAATTTGATTTGGGGTAGGGATAATCCAATGATCTGTAGAAACCGAGATCATATTTATTTAATTAACATGCAGAAGCAGGAGAGTAAAGGTACCCATTAAAGAAGAGCCTTTAAGGACACCTTCCCCCACACTCTCATAAGGAACCTCGATATTTCCCATGTAAGGGACATTGCCGTTCGATGAACTAGAAGAGAAGAAAGATAATTTATCGACGATGACAATTTTTTCTTCGTAAGGAAAGCAAATCACCTGGAACAAAGAAGAAACCACACAAAACATAGCGTGGGTCCAGCTTCACCTGAGAAGAAAGTTGTAGTTGAAAATTGCATCTACAACTTCTACTTTTGATTCAATGGTCTTTCCCTCCAATGTGATCGGAAATTTCATGATAATACCGTATGGACGTGAGCCTCTACCATCAAAGACCTCTAAAGTGTTCGGGGACCGGTTAAGAGAAGGAGAGCCAATAGCCTTCCAACATAAAACATACATGATGCAGGTAGAACCACCTTCATCAATAACAGTCCGATGGATCGTATTTCCTCTAATAAGAACTTGTATCAAAAGAAATATGATGAGGAAGATGAGGCACGTGGTTTTCAAGATCAAAGGTAATCAAACTTGAATTGATAGGATCAATAACAGCTATAGCAGACAACAGTGACTTCCGTTGTGTTTGACAAGTTTGAAGAACTTTCAAGGCAGACATTATCGAAGGTGCTTGAGCGAAATCCTCAACAATATTGTAGTGATGTGCAGCTCTAGCATTCGAATTGTAAGATGACTTCCAAAGCACACCCTTGTGTGGTGATCGGATTACGAATTCACTGTTAGGGTGCTCAATATGGAGCGGACTAGAACTAGAGAGAGTAGAAGTAGAAGGGCTATCGGTGACTTCTTTCTCCATCGTCTACATATGTGTGGTTTGATACTCCTTTGTTCGAATAGAAATTGAAATGGGAAATAAACCTTGCATCATGAAAACTTGGGAACCAGAGGAGGTAGAGGATTGGTTTTGGTCTACCAACTGTGTTTGCTGAGATGGAAAAGGTTCTTTTAAGACAGCCAAAGTCCCTTTCAACAAGCGATTAACTTCAGAGCACCAAGGACAATCCTTGGTGTAATGATCTTCCTCACAGATGAGGCAAGGATATTTCATCTTTCTTTTAAAAGCATCATGAGAAGATGATTTGGGTGGGTCCTGTTTTGGGGCATTGGCTTTATCTTTACCTTTTCCCTTTTTCTTACCTTTGGAGGCCTTGTCTGCTGCAGTTGATTGAACAACATGTACCTTAGAGGTTTTACCAGGACTAGATGAATTCTTCGAAGGATTATTGGAACCAGTGCTTGAAACAAATTTCTACTTCGAAGAAGCTTTCGTGGAAGTCTAAGACACGAAACTAATCACACCATCCACAGGTGGCACATCAGGAGACTTTGATGCTGTTAGATTCGAAGATGGTCTCAAAGAATCAAGCAAAATCTCATACAATGTGCCAGAGTGCGAATATACTAAGTCTAGATATTGGGTGTGTGTGATAGCTTGCTCTTCAGTAACACAGCCACCCATAGCTATATCCTTAGCAATCTTGTTAACAAATGATTCTGTGAACCATTTAGTCAACAACTCATTAGCAATCTCAAATTTGATGAGGCAACACAGACGTCTCTATTCATGGAGATGATCAGAAATTTCGGTCGCAGTGTCTTGCTTAAGGGATGTCAAAAAATGAGTGTCAGTTTCATACCGAACCGACAATTGGAAGTGGGTGAGGAAGGCCATAGCTAGAGAGTTGAAGTCAGCATTAGTACCTCGAGGCAACTGGATATACCATTTTGCAACAGCACCTATGAGGGTTCTCTGAAAGAGGCAAAGACGGATCGAATCGTCAACATACGAATTCGAGGGGAACCATAGGTGATATGTCATCACATGGGCTTGCAGATCCTCTTTAGATTTTCCTTTGAATTTCGGTCAATCGCTTGGAATTTTAGTTGGAATTGGATGCCAATAAGGTGAATGAAGAATGGGATCATTCGTGAGCCTCGAAACATCGGGAAACTCCAACATAGCTAAGAAAGGAAATTGCGTGTTAAACATTATATAGGGTCTTTGAGGAGACCCAAACTGCAGGTTCCATCCTTGCTAGTAAGGATTTTTCCCCCATAGTGGAGGATTTTGTCCATACAGGACCTGATTTTGTCCCCACTGAGGGTTACCTTGAATATAAGGTGGATTTGGTCAAAGGTAGGTTTGATATTAACCCACCATAGGTCACTGATAATCATTGTACGTATCATATGGGTTATAAGGTTGTTGAACCTGTTGACCCTGGACATAAGGAGATTGACCCTACTACTACAGGGGTTGACCTTGGGCTTGCAGAGGCTGACCTTGTTCATACACATATAAAGCTTGTTTCTTAGAAGGTTGACCTTGTTGCTACAAAGTCTTACTTTTATGTTGTAAAAGTTGACCTTGCCGCTGCAAAGGTTGGCCTTGCAAGTACAAAGGTTCAACAGGTTACTAAACAAATTGAGTTTGTAGTTGCAATGGCTGTTGAGACTACGGAAAAGGTTTCCCTTGCTACTGCAATGTCTGCCCTTAGTGCTGCAAAGGTTTCCCTTGCTGTTGCAAGGGCTACCCTTGCAGCTGCAAAGGTTGTCCTTGCTGCTACAAGGGATGCTGGACAATTCCTTGGGATATACCCTGTGGGTATTAATAATTCCCAAATTGAATCTAACCATATCCACCAGGAATAAAGGATTGACCATAAGCTCCTGATTGAGGAATGTAAGACGGATTAACCAAGGCTTCTGAACCATATGGTACATAAGAATATTGGAGTGGAATCTGAGCCATATAATGTTGTTGACATGGGATGTTTCCTAACCCGAATGGACCAACAGGGTTAGGAATACTACCATAATAAGGTTGATTAGCTCAAACCATGTGAGTTTGTAATCCACTCACATTGGTTTCTCCTCACATAAGAGGAGTATTCGGATCCTTCCCCTCAGGCGGTGGCACATTCTATCCACTTGATGGAGGAGTAGAAGAACTAACCGAAACCTGGCCTAAAATAGTCAGCTGTACCGGAAGAGTCGGCTGAAACGATGAGCCAGGCTGTGACGAAATCGTAGGTTGAACAGGAACTAACGTGACCGTAGTTTGTATAGAAGTTCGAGAGGTTGTGTTTTGAATGAACAGGCCGGATGTAGGGATAACATTTGAAGACCAAATGGGATTTTGATACAATGACGAAGCACTAGGATTACCTGAAACTAATTGAGATAAGGTTGCATAACCAGGTGGCAACATGGGTCCACTAGTTTCAGGGAAAGCGAGATATGGGGCTCTTCGTATATAAGGAAAGCCTTCTAGAGGAAATTCATGTCCTTTCTCATCATGAATATGAGGAGTATGGGTAGCGAAAACTTCTGAATCACCCGGAGAAGAGGTTGGGATTTCACCTTCTAACTCCATAGATGGAAACAACTGGTGACGAGGAAACTAAGATGTGCGAGGAGATAACTCCAAAGGAATACCAAGTTGACCGTAAGGACTATAAGGACACTGAGGAGATATCACAACATAATCGAATAAAAGATTCGACGAATAGGTAACAAGCCTCTACGGACTCTCAGGGGTCTGAATAGGATTATCAGAGGTATCAGGATCAGATTCTTGAGGTGACCATAAATCTGATGGAGGTGGATGAGAAGACAGAGGTTGGATACTTGGAATAATCCCAAGTCCAAAACCTTGATCTTCAATTGACTGAGGAAGCTCCAGATGAACTCCTTGGGAGGACCCTTCAGTATTAGAAAATGAAGGGGAACTATGAGATGAAATCAATGGTTTAGCCACAATAACTTCCTATCAAAAGAAAAAAAGGAAAGGAGATTCGTTGAGGGATTTTTAACAATCTTGAAATTAACAAGGAATTACTCAATATTGGTCCAAGAAGCAACTGCTTGGGTTCAACATGTTTATCATGGGCAGTTATTTTTAGAAAAAAACTTTTCCTTGTCATATTTTAATAGTCGAGAAAATGATGAAAAGGTGACTCTAATTGCTTTCGATGGTTTAGCGAGCTTGAAAGGACAAGTTGCTTGATGATCTTTTCAAATTTAAAGAGTCAGAAAAGATTGAAATGACTACTTAGGTGAATCTATGTAAAAGGAGTACCAAGTAACCGTGAACTGCACTATACACCTCAGCAAATAAATTTACCAAGGACTTGAGGTACGTGCAGGAAATCTCCCGAATGATGTGTTCGGTGTATCATGTTTATAGGGCGATGGACTCAGCTTCCTCCGGATAAAGGTTTTCAAGCTATGGGGGTCTCCCTTTATATACGCGACGGTACAGGGAGCACAAGTTTGTGCTATTCTAATGCCGAAGAGAACGACAACTGCTAAGTTTTATAGACACCATAAGTATGAACGTTAATGTTTCAAATTCTGCTTAGATTAATTGATAGATTTTAAAGTTGATCTTGGAATTACGTTTTGATTTCAAGGCCTTAACGATGTTACCTGTTCCTAAAATGCAACTAGATGATGAAGTGAAATCCTTCAATTCGATGAAAGTTATCTATGTAGGGAAGAAAATCACACAAATCATGCACCAAACCAATGTAAAAGTGCACCCATGACAATCTTCAAACGTTGAATGAAGAAAAATGAAATCTAATCGTTCATATCATAAGCAAATGTAATGCCAAAATAAACCTTAAAGCAAAACTACCTTACGATATAATGATGATTTTTTTTCACTTTAGTGCAATCAATGTAATATAGTGCAAAAAGTAAAAGAGAATTCAAGCAACCCGACAAACCTTAAAATCTCTTTCACATTGATGATTTGAATGCAACAAAAAATTATTCGAAAACTACAAAAAGATAAACACTTTCACCTTCACTTTTCGAAACACAAAACTCAAAGTAAACACTTCCTTTCGATTTAAAAGAGATAATCTATTTGTAATCTATTCTTTGTCAAACAAAACCTAAGCGACTTTCATAGCATCTACTCAATATGACACTAATGAAAACAACTTAAGACCCAAGAACCAAAATTGATCTGCAGAGGATGTTCGAACACACAAAAAACTCTTTAACACCGGTAACTGATCTCTGATGAGAAGACCAACGAGTGGATTAAGGATGACCTAGAAACCCTAAAAGGATAATGAAACTTCAAACATACTCAAACCATGTTAAAAGGGGATTGCAACCAGACAATAAAAGAGTCAACTAAGATCACACTAGTAAATCATTTAAAGAAGGAAAAAAGAACTGAAAATCACAAGACAAACCCTAAATTTCTTTAACTTCTGCAATCATTGCGCGTGTTAAGAGAAAAACAGTGATCATCACTACTGTAATCAACAAACCCGAGATATCATTGCGATTGTCATGGCTAAAAATGCGATGGGCGAGATAAACAGAGAAAAAACACAAAATCTTCAAGAACAGATCAAATCAACAACCTTCAAGCATCTACCAGAAAGTGAAACTGACTATAGATAAGCAATAAAGTCTAAGAATGAATGGTTGATCAACCTCGTCAAAAGACAAGGTGAAGAAATGGATGGAAAGGATCATAGTTTCCCCAGCGGAGTCACCATTTCGTTGACAAGGTTAATCCTCTCTGCGGACAGAGACAATCCCTCTGACCCAATGAGTGGGTCTAGCAACTAAAGTGACAATCAACTAGACATCTTCCTAGGTTATACTTGAAAAGAAAAATGAAGGAGACGACTTACCTCGTTCTGATGTTATTCTAATTTACTTTGTTGAGGGCCTCGAATCGCTTGTGTCACAGACTTGTTCCTGCTTCTCTTAGTGCTTATGTACCTGCAAAAGTGATCAAGAGACAACAAAGCATACCAAAACCAATAGCAAATCCAATAACAACCTACTTAACTCATCAAGTAATGTCAAGCTAAATAATACATGAACATATATATTTTGAGAAGATGAACCAACAATTGTATATTATTAAGAAATAAAGGGAATCTTACAACCAAAGCCTTGATGTTGAAAGGTTCTCCTTGAGTGGTAATCCAAGGCCAAGCTAAGAACTCTCCAAGCACTCCTTCTCCCAAGTCTAATGAATAGCCTCTAGCACAAGCTTAGCATACGGGTGCAAATAGACATAGACCAACCATTTGGGAATGGGAGATGATGAATTTATAGGCTGGGAGAGGGAGTTAGGACTTCTCCAAAGATAGGATTAGGCCCTCATCTCAAGGAGGTAACTCATACAGATAAGAAAAAGAGGCCAAGTTGGGAGAATTCAGCCTCATCTATGCAAAACAACCTCTAGCTCGCCACTCTGGAAGCTTCTAGATCACAAAACTTCTCATCTTCTTTGGGAAAATTACCATTTTAGGATCATCACAAGTATGCAAGGGAACAAAGCAATGCTATCACTGGTCAAGTACAGTGCAACACATGACCATCATTGTTTTAAGCTTCAAAAGAGTGATGATCCTCATTTTAGGGTTTTAAGAGCTATTTTTTCACGGAAAGCTCAAGGAATTTTCCAAACAAAGTCTTAGGAGGGATTTGAGTTGTATACATGGATGAGTATATTGTATAATGGTCATGTTTCAGGCACTTCAAGGTATGTCACAGGGAAGTGCAGGAGGTATGACAAAATATTGTGTCACAGTATGACTTATCCAATGCATGATTTCTCTAATGTAACATTTACTTCCAACATGTTGATATTAATTGAAAGAAAAAAATGGTATGTGGATACCAAACCTAACAACATGATGATTATAATCACCTCTATATATATCTCGGATGATGGTGATGGGGTGATTATCAAGTTGGTGAAGTGGATCATAATAAAGAGGGATTTCATTTTTTTTAGGGAGGGGGCATAAGGTGAGAGGAGAAGATGGATAAGGGGATGCTTCTTTGGTCTTATGCTATTTTGGAGTTGGAAGTAGGGAATAGAGAGGAGGAGTGAATCGAGAGGAGGAGCAAATCACGAGGAGGAGGAAGGAGAATTCAAAATAGATTAGTTTTTGGTTGGAGGGTGTTGGATCTATTTTGGACACACTATGACTATGGTTCGAGTTGGCCTCAGAGAGCTAGGGAATGTATGGAGGTTCCTTCGACTAGGAAGTTGGATAGACTTTCTTAGTTAGAAGCGTGGTATATTCAGTTAGGTATATTCATATTGTGAAATACATGTTGTGTTATAAACATGTTATTTTTCCTTCTTATGAAATCAGGTGATAAAATTAATTTTGGTTAGACGCTGCTTTCTCACACTTTATAATGATGCCAATTTTAAGTGTGGAAATTTCAGTTCCCTGCTGCTAAAAACTATTTTATAGGAATATTGCATTAAAATATATAACCTATATTGGTCAATTCTAAATTAATAGTGGTCCATAGGAAAATGCAATGCTATAATTTGTTTTGGCATGAACTAATAAATTGAGATATGAAGTGAATCAATTAAATGCTTATGAAAACATAAATAAGGGTGGGAAGTAACTCCTAGTAAATATATGTATTTACATCTTATTACCATCATAAATAAGGGTGGGAAGTAACTCCTACTAAGTATATGTATTTACATATTATTACCATCCTTTTTTTTATGAGAAGACTTGACCCAATTATGTCGGAAGTATCTAAAGGTAAATATATTGTTTAGCTAAATATATGTTATTTTCAATATTTTTAATTTCTAATAATTTCATTGCAATATTAAAAATAAAAAATCACTCCACAAATATTTATAAATTATACATAAATATTATAACTATATTGTATAAAATATATGAGATAATCACATAATAATGCCATAAAAATTTCAAGTTACATATCCAATTAAATATTTGAAAAATAACTTTTTAATAATATTGAAAAATAAATATATTTTTTTCAAAATTAAAAATTATATTACTCAATCCTACCTTTTACAAACAAAACCATAATAAAAACACCTACTTCTATATTACTCAACCCTGCTTTTTACAAACAAATCCATAATAAGAAACTACCTTGAGAGAGTCAAGGGACTAATAATTGAAAAGATAAAATATTTTTTTGACATATATACATTCACTTAACAACACGAACGCTGTCGAATTAGCGTTACCTAGGTACCACCTTGAGAGGGACAAGGGACTAATAATTGAAAAGCTAAAATATTTTTTTAACATATATACATTCACCTAACAACACAAACTCTGTCGAATTAGCATTACCTAGGTACCAGTTCGGTAATAGAAGCATAGACGTTAGATGCAGGAGCTACAGGAGTTAGAGATGATGATGCAGATGTTGTGGAAGCAGAAGCACGTGACAATCCAGAGCTAGAACCGGTGGGCGTGGTGGTTTGGGTAATAGAACTCACAAATACAGGCTTTGTGGGACTTGGTAAGATGACCGAATCAGATGAAAGCATCTGAATGGCTTCAGAGATTGGTGGGCGAAGTGATGCCTCGGCTTGAGTACACAAAAGACCAACATGAATACATCTCAATGCTTGCTCCTTATCACATGTTTCGAGTATAGCCGGATCAATCATCTGCACAACATTTCCTTGTTCATAGGATCTCCATGCCTGCAAAATCACGAGTTGTCATTTTAATAAGATATATACATGACGGAGAGATACTTAACATAAGCTCGCTTTACTTCACTTTAATGGTAAACTGAGTTGTCATTTTAATAAGATATATACATGACGGAGAGATACTTAACATAAGCTAGCTTTACTTCACTTTAATGGTAAACTAGCGCAGAAGTTAATAGGTAGGGAATTCATATCAAAATAGATCAGCATTGAGTACAAATGAAGTGGATAACATGGACTAGCTTCGTCCGAAATGCAACGGAAATATTATCTTACCCATCCTAGGAGAATATGCATTTCAGGTGACAAACTATAATTCGTGTTCTTTCTTCCTGTTATAACTTCCAGGAGAAGCACACCAAAGCTATAGACATCAGCTTTTACAGATAATTGTCCCTGCATAGCGTACTCTGGTGCCATATACCCGCTACATATCCAAATTACAATGTCAAACGTTATACGGTGGTGAAATATATAGGAATTGAGTAACGATTAGTTATCTCCACCTAATCCTAGAACGCAATAGGGTAACCCAGAAAGTTGACTTCCCTAAGACAAAGGCAAAACTAAGATGTCATAAATATCATTATAGTACTTTTGATCTTCTTGGAATCAAAACATAGAGTGAAGCATATTCATCCCTGATTATTAGTAGCTTTTGATATTATGGAGAGCATTGGGTTAAAATCTTACAAAGTTCCAGCAAGTCTTGTGCTGACGTGACTTTCATTGTCAGGGAAATGCTTTGCTAAGCCAAAATCTGCTATCTTAGGATTCAATTTCTCGTCCAACAAAATATTGCTTGCTTTAATATCGCGATGGACAATTCGCAGTACAGAATCCTGGTGAATAGAGAAACCCACGAGCTACTCCCAGTATAATGTTGTAACGCTTGTGCCAATCGAGCTGTTTGCGATGGTTTGGATCTATAAACATGACAGTACTAACCAATTAACATGACAGAACTAAGTACGGTGAAACGATCAATGCGTTTTATGCACAAACATAATAAAACGGAAGTGACTCACGGAATAGGATTTTATCAAGACTCTTATTCGGTAGGTACTCGTAAACAAGCACCGTTTTCGATCCCTCTACACAGTAGCCCAGTAGCTTCACCAGATTTCGGTGTTGAATTTTGGCTACAAGCTTAACTTCATTCAGAAATTCTTTCTTTCCTTGTGCGGAATTTAATGACAACCTCTTCACAGCTATCTCTTTTCCGTCTGGAGTAGTTCCCTGAGACATTTCAGACAAATGATCTGTATGAGAATTTTGTGAAATCTTGCACCTCAATTTTCTTTGTACTATATATATATATATATTTCTTTTCAATCTGAAAATCTACATCCAACGTCAGGGGTTTCCTGAGAACAGCCCAATGGTGACTATAATTATTAAATCCTAAAAACAAGTAGAAAGGTTCGTGGCCTATATTACCTTGTACACAGGGCCGAATCCGCCTTCGCCCAGCTTGTTATCATCATGGAAATTTTCGGTAGCCGCTAGCAATGTTTCCATCTTAAACATTATTAGTTGTCCGTCCTCGCTAATTCGTGCGTCTTGCTCCACTTCCCAGCCACCTACCAAGAAACACAGTTACATCAGAAAATACGGGGTCAAAAAATTATATGATCTATAACTTGGTTTAAGCAATCGTTTCGTAGGTCCCTTGAAGAATATATGTGAAAATTTTGTTGTCAACCACAGTCCAAAGGAGCAGGCTGTTCTAGCCTGCTTGTCTATTGTATGATACCGTGATGATTTAGCGTATCATATTTTTACTTCCAGGGAAGCAAAATCCAACAATTCTATTTGTGTGCGCCAATCAATGGCCATAGCACATACCCGTCTAAACTGGGGTCTGGGAATATGCACATCTAACTTTAGGCCTTACGTGCTTATGAATCATGATCAGACGCCCGTTTAGATGAGTATGTGCTAGTCATGTTGTGATTCAAAGAATGGCTACTTTACCAGTTCATATCACCAATTAATGCAATACCTTCGTATCCCCTTCGTTTCATGGCAGACTTCAACCTTTTCCAACTTGCGAACAAGCATACGATTAACAAGAGAAGCGAACCGGCAACAACACCTGGAATTAAGTATACTTTCTTTGGAGAGCTGTGTGTCTGGGTATTATTAAGCTTCGGTGCTGGCTCCCCTGCTGGGAGTGCGGGAGGCCGCGTAGTCGAATTAAAGAAACGATATATTTCATAACGAACTATGCAGTTTCTAGTGGAGCCCTGAGCACCTTGCCTTCCAGCAGAATATGCCAATGTAGAATTAATTGTATATGAGAGACAAGTTTTGCAGTCGGTGGTAGATAAATCTCTCCAGCACTGCACCAGACCATAAATATTTCGAGACAAGGACTCATTAGTTGTACCGGAAGCATATCTATTCCAGCTTGCAGATCCATGCACTGCTTGAACAGTCAAATTGTCAAATAGGCTACGAAGAGCCCTGTTAAAGACTTCAATAAAGGGCACATTCCGTTGATTCTGTGGCCTGGACATTATAATTTTGAAAGTGCTGAGATGTCCGATGAAACTAAAGTTTTCATAACGTATGAAGCAGGACTCGAACCAAATACTACCGCCGGCTGCATACGCACAATATTGTCGAGCGGCAGTCAGTGCGTTCGTTGCACACACCCCGCATTGGTCCACTGTTGTGTCTCCTCTGCATTGAAGAAGGCCGTATATCTGGTCAGGACTTTCGCCATACTTAGAAGTGTTAAATCCGGTCTCGGATGTGTTATGAGAAAGACTAACCAAGACTCTATTCAGATTGGTCTGAAACGCACTGCTTTCTGAGAAATTATATGTAGTGTTGCAATCTTGTGATGGATAGATCTCCGTATTATTCGGCTGTGCGTCAGGTGGCGCTTCTGGAGAGGGTGCTGGAGAGGGTGCTGGAAGACTAGACGAATTAAAGAAGGGATATGTTTCATAACGAACCATGCAGCTTCCAATCAGACCCCTAGCCCCTTGCCTTCCCGTATAAACTGTGGAAATATAATTCATTGTATTTGAGAGACATGTTGTGCAGTCGTCACTCGATATATCTCTCCAGCACTGGACCAGGCCATAAATCTTTCGAGACAACGAGTCTGTAATTGTTCCTGAAGCAAAAAATTTAGAGCTAGATGCTGCCTGACCTGATAACTTGGTGAATAGGTTCCCTAGAGCCGTCATAAATGCATCAGAGCTGGAAACATTATTTACATTGTAAAGATACCATCCATCGCCAGTATCCAGTTGTCCGATGAAACTGTAGTTTTCATAACGCAAGAAACAGTCGCCGAGCCAAATTACACCACCGCTGGCATTACCACAGAATTTCCTGAGGGAAGCGCTTGCTTGTAGGGAACAATTGTAGCATTGTTCGACTGTTGTGTCTCCCGTGCATTGGAGGAGGCCATATACTTGGTCGGGACTTTGGCCATACACAGAATTGTTAAACCCAGTTTGCGAGGTGTTTTGAACAAGATTATCTAAGACTGCCTTCAGATTGCTCTCAAACTTACTGCCTGTTGTGGAGGTAATGTTGGCGCGGCAAGTGTACTGCTGCGCGTGACAAATATGTGTATGAAGAGTAATGATGATCAAGACCACTATAATTATGTAGAATAGCTTCATACTTTGCCCCATCTGGACAGTACTGAAGCAAGCAAGACACTCTTCTATTGAATTGTCACACACGGTGGACGTGCTAATATTAATGCTCCCCAAAATTCTAACCTATTCACAGTTGTCCCATGCGTAGTGGAAGGACGTGCCAATACATATAATGCTCCCCAAAATTCTAATCTACTCCGCAGAGATATCCTATGAGTAATCAATTGTCAATGGGCTCATAGACCATGTTTAAAATTTTCGGTCTAGATTCCAAGATTCTAACCGCATCGCCCACCGCCCACCGGCCACCCAGAGTAGGTATACTTCCGGTCCAGAGTCAATGAAACCATGTGAAAAGACCCAACAGGTACAATGACTCGATGAAAAACGTCAGTGATGAAGTCAGATTCATTTTTTTAATAAAAGAAATCCTATTTATACATTATTAAGAATTATAATTTAACCCATAGAAAAGTTACAGTTTTTAAAACTATCCAAAACAAAACTTCAAATAATTAAACAACAACGTCGTAACTATCTATTTCCGCTTCCGGTAGAACGTAACCCTCTGCCCGTGCAGCTTTCCTTGTCCCTTCCCTTTGCCTTGGGCAACATCATCATCGCCGCCTGCACTGAAAACTTGAAAAGTAATGCAAATTTTGATTTTATATCATTTGGCCGAATACGATGCATTTGGACGTGTATCTTTTCGGATATTCCTGAGATGTGCGTTCACCTTATCTCTAACTTGTGACTTCACTCACTTGAAGGCTTTGAATAAGTGGTAGCTTATCTCTAACTTGTGACTTGACTCACTCGAAGACTTTGAATAAGTGGTACTTCACCAAACAACTTCACCGAATTCAAATAAAAAGCTCCCAAATTAAACAACCCCTTATGAATAATCAATTAATACAGTCCATGTCCAAAACGAATAGTAAATTGATCCCTTTCTCATGAAAACGTCACACGTTATTACTGAATTTATTATTCTGCGATTATGTATATATTTTCTCCATTCGGCGGACAACATTGAATAATCAATACAGCCCAAGCGGAAGATTTTGAAGCGGTGATTGAAATAAACAATGAAGTTTTCAATCTTAAGGCAAGAGAACAAATATATATTTGTACACCTATTTATCGACTTCAAATATTTTATACGTATATATATTCTCCATTGGCATGCGTTGTGGTGTCACCTCTCGAATTATAGATCACTATATATGCATTGTGGTGCCACCTCTCGAATTATAGATAACTAAATTTCCTTATTGTGGGGACACCTCACCCTCACACCTCACGTTTATCGTACTGACCTAATTATATGGAGTTGTCTATAATGTGATTTTTTGGAGATTCCGGTGACGGAATCCGGCGAAAGAAATGAGGTTAAATCTTGATTTTTAGCAGTTAAAATGATTTTTTAACTGCATATTTGGATTCAGCGCCCTGAAAAACCCTTAGGAGCCATTGATTGTGCAGAAACTAGCTATCAAACTTGGGATTCCAATGAATTGCTACCGGATTTTGACCGGAAAAATCTGCCGGAAAGTCTTTCAAAAAGTCGCGTTATAGACTACTGCTAATTATATTGGCTAAATGTGACTATTGCATCTATTGTTTTGGGTTTTTAATTAGATATGTCGGTGATTTTTTAAGTTGGAATTTAATGACAGGTATTTTTTTAAGCGATAATGTGATTTTTAATTATTTAAAATGTGTTTTTATTGTGTAAATTATATAATTTAAATTTAGGATTTGTTATAGCTCCTACAATCACTCTCCAAAATTTTGTCTATACTTTGATTTTGGAGCTTTCTCTTATGTTTACACGAGCTCATCTTTGACTATCGTCAAGTATTCATGATTTGAGCTTGACTTATTCTATTCATTTGTTCTTGTGTTTGCTTGATTTCATACTTATCTGATCTTCTTGAGTCACAAGCTAACCTTCCAACTTGACCTTGCAGGGGCTTTACTCCAGAAATGTGCAATCTTGGAAGGCAAGCCAGCCTTAATGATGAAAATTGTGTGATCTAGAATAGCAGCTCAGCATTGAGCTTGAGAATTGCGCAGTCATGGATGGTCACCCAGCATTAAGCTCAAAAAGTGCGCAATCCATCCCTTGTGCTCATAAATTGCACAAAGCACTAAGTTAGGAAGTTGCATAGTACTCCAGAATTGCGCAATCTTCCTTGGCAGTGTGAATGGAAAGTTTCCTGAAAAAGCAAAAAAAAATGAAAAATAAATACCTAAAAAAAAGGGATTCACCATTAGTTTCCCGAAGGTGACACAGTGGCTATTTTTTAAAATTTCTTCCAAGTATTGCCTTTTCCTGGATTTTAGGAATGCCCATCATAAATCCTAATCTGCACAAATTTGTTTAATTGACACCTCTAGAGCTCCTTTGTACATTCGATCTTGGAGCTCTAGCATTCAAAGGGAGATCAAGGAGCCTTCCGTGGAGTTTGCGTCAGTTTTCCCAGTGAGTTTCTTTAGTTGTCTTTGCATTTTTTTGTCAATTTTTGTATTTCGCTTCTGTGAGTGTAGTTTTGCTTGTTTCCCTTCATGGTTGCTAGAATTTTAGCTTGTAGAAGTGTTGATTTAGCTTTTTGTTCGCCTTTCATAAGTGTCGCATCAATTTTCTTGTTCATGCACACCAGTGATCGTCGTTTCGGCAACTCACCTTGCATATTTGTTTTTCCTTCCGTTTGTTGAGTTTATGCACATAATTCAGATTGATCTATCCATACTTAGTCAGATCCATACCTGAACTTGCATTCTCACTTAGATATGCTTGTTTCCTTCACCATCACCAAGCAGATCTATACTTCACTTGGCTGTGCATTTCCTTGCCCATCTAGGCATTACGCAAGTCCAAGGCTCAAGTTGAGAGCTTGGCCTCTGATAATGCGCAATGTGCAATACAGGCTGGCCCAACTGCACATTTCACACTCACAGGGCTCATCCTTGCCACCTTGGCCACTGAGAATACACAATGCACAGTCTCTCCCTGTCACTACCTAGGATGAACTGTGCATTGCGAAGTCTCAAGCCTCAGGCTGCATCACTCGCTGCTAAGACTGCGTAATGCACAGTTCCCTTAGCTGGCCTCCCTCCCTTGCTCTTCAAAATTGTGCAATCTCTCTCATCAGTGCACTGGTTTACTGCCTAATCTTTCTGTTAAAGTGGACTTGCAAAAGCTAATTTATTCATGCCACGAGTGCCTTTTACTTTTTGTAGGTACCACAATTGTTGAGAACTTCTCTCTAGTAGTCACTATTATCATGGCACCCAAGAGAGTTACCTCAAAAGACACCACAGAAAGCAATATCGGGGAAGCAGTTGAGAGTACGCTAGTAAATTTTCTAGTATATTTAGACATTCAACTGTATGTTGAGAAGGAATCGGATCTTACGTGGAAGAAAGGAAACAAATTTTTTTCAACAAATAGCTTCAAAGCATATCTAAATGACTGGCACGTATACATAAATGTCTAGAAATTAGGGCTACAAAGGGTTGCATGTAGATATCCAACCTTCCCATGTGTAGATATTCTCAGCTAGATTATTTAACATATTGATGTGAAGACCATGACTTTGAGTAGTGCCTGCAGAAGAAATATTTCTATGTTTCTAGTAGCATTTACCATTGTATGTACCATTTTCTCGAGCCAGAAACACTCATGGATTCATACTTCTATACCACCAACAACTATATGGGAATGAAACATGTCTTTAAAAGATGGGTGAAAGAGAAATCAAAATTTTGATAGACACCCACCAGTACTTATGAGATAGAATCTCTCATGAGGGCCTATCAATTTTTGGTCATCTTTGGCTGCATAATCTACGGTCAGTGGAGCATAGAGACCTTTCCTGAAGGGTGGGAAAACTTATTGAACCAAGTTGTGAAGGATGGGGATGTTGTTCAACTGGTCAGACTTGTTGGCTCGAAAATTAAGTATCCATGTAGGTAACACCATGAACCCTCCCAAGGGAGGCCAAGCGAGATTTTATATGTCTGCATATTTATTGGATGCAATCTGTGCACATAATGCATTCCCTGGCATGAACTGGACTTGGACACCTCGAGACCTTATCATACACATTCATTGCAAACTACTCTCGTATTGCAACCATCGAGGAGTAATGGAGAAGCTAACTGACCAATACCTCATTCTTCTATACAAGATGATCTTTGAGGAAGAACCACTGTGCATGTCATGTGGGAAAATGGAAGCAGTATTGGAGATCACATATTGGTTTGCCTCACGGGATGACACCTTAGTTAAAGTGTTTAGATGTCATAAGTCATCACATATTTTACCAAGGTATGCGACTGACAAGCTTGCCATGCAAGAAGTTTCATATCATCTCTCCACAATGTTCTCAACAACTTTACATAGGAAGAAAAAATCACATTGGCCAACTCTTCCTATGCAAATCGGATTGTACGAGATAAATAACCCGAAGGTCGCAGACACTGAAGGAAAGGATATCGATAAGTTTTCATATAGTACTCGAGACTTTAATATGTATGATCCCCATGGTATTTGTAAAGACCATTGTGCGAGAAATCACTTTCAGTGGCCTAACGGGACATTTCACTAGTAGGAGGATCCATGGCAGAATTGCTTTAATGCCTTCAAGTCCCACGAGTTGGTCAGTTTTGCAGGAACTTCACAGGTGACTCCATAGAAGGAAGCTACTCCAAAAGTAGTGCCAACATAAGGGAGTGACCCCGCGCAGGATAAGGGAAAGAGAAAGTTTGCTTATAGTCGAGGGGGAGAACGAATCCACAAGATGAAAGCGGATCTAGCTATTATGAAAGAAACTTTAGCAACAGAGGCAAAGAGGAAATAGAGGATGCATAGAGAAGAATGGAGGAAGAGGGAAGAACATAGGAGAGTGGAGGAAGAAAAGCATAAGAAAGAATAAGAAGAGAAACAAAAGTAGGAAGAAGAAGAAATGCAAAGCGTAATAGCAGAAGAAACAACGTGGAAATAAGTTGAAGAGAAAGAACAAAACCAACAACCAATAGAGGAGGAGAGAAAACATATGCAGGACTAGGAGCTTGCTCAACAGGTTGAAGAATTTATAGATATCATAGACATAGAGGATGTACGAGAGATGCAGAATCAAGATGTTGGCTTGATGCCTAGCACACAATAAGTCATCGTTCAGTCTTCACCACCTCCAATAGTAGAGTCAACTCCAGACAAGGAAGGTGAAGTTATTCCTCTTGATGATGATCTGGTTATGGACACGTACAATTTATCGTGTGATGAACTCTAGAAGGAGATTGTACAAGCGTGTAAGAAGCATTTTCAGGATGATCTTGCATCTCCTGCTTTTATGACAGAAAGGGTAATTGTGGTCGGCATTAGGAAGAATCCTAGTACCATTATCATAGCCAAATTGGCCTTCGCAGGTGCACAAATTCGAACACTAAGTATTTGATGGCTAAGAAAAAGCAATTTGAAAATAACTTGCAGGTTGTCAAGCAAGAGGTTGAATAACTTCATGCAGAAACTCAAAACACAGTTTCCACACACGTCCATCTGGAGGAAATGAAGGCATCGATACTTAGTGAAGTATTGACACTTGGAGAGACCATGCAGAATGTCTATGAACATCTTGTTACCGTGCATAAGGCAGTTGTCCATGTGCATGGCTTACATTAGTAGTGTAAATATTTTGTCAAAGCTCTCATCAATGTGCAAGTTGCAATCGATGTTTTGCATGAATGGTCAATGTGATACAAAGGGGCACCACTTGACATGGAAAATAAAATGAAGCAATGGGTAGATATGGAAAAAAAGAGAGTGTCGATGCTGATCCATAACAACGAGTAGCTTGCCTCATTCATTGGTTACATTCAAGCCTCATGTGCATGGTTATACAACAGTCTAGATTTCTTGGTGAAGTCCCACAGGATCCCATCAGTTGGCACACTCACTGAGTCCAAACCTACGAACCAAGTTAGGAAGGAGATAAAAGAATACTTGGAGAAACTTAGACAAATTTCCACCAAGGGAGATTTGGAAGTGAATAGACAGAATATGCAGAACTACATCAGTGGCCTTGTCCAAGTGATGAAAATGTTGCTCATGCTTCAGAAGGAAGTTGAAATTGGTTCCAAATCATTGTACCCAGATGCCATGGAGGCTATAGTCCGCTTCTGGCCCAACACCATCACACATTTTGGGGATGCCATCATATAGTACCAATCCTGGCACCGATATGTGACCAAGAGATAACAATTGGAAGTTGTTGAGCTTGAGTTTTCCCAAACTCAAGCATGATAGTGTTTTGACTGGTTAGGTTGTCTAGTTGATCTACCATATTTTGTCTTATATGGGTACGAGTGTAAATTGTAATATTATTTGTAATTAATTTGTAAGTAGAATTGCAAGTGTCAATATTAGAATGCGAAGAGTCATGATGTAATGCAATGAGTTATTTTGTAAAGAAGTCGAAGAGTCATGAGGGTAATCCAAAAATCATAAAGGGGAGTTGAAGAGTCACTCCCTCTTATTATACATATAACCTCGTAACTCATGTAAAGGGATTTTGGGAGCCAAGATTTTGGATAGGATTAGGCTTAGAATCAAAGGCTTGGGAGTTTGTGGGAGTCTTGGCCTCTCTGTAGCATAGACGAAGTATATTTATTTGGAGGAGGAGGTGATGTTGACTTCACTTTCCACTATTAGGGCTAGTGGTTCATCAATGGTGTATGTATGATTGGAACTTTCACTTAAAAAAAACTCAAAGCCGATACATTTTCATGCATATGTTGTAAATATAGTAGGACTACTCTTGTTATGTTCGCAATGTATGCTATTCAACTTATGATTATGCTTATGAACTATTTCGTTTGCATTAGTACAAATCTTGTTGAATGTGTGTTGTTGTATTAATTCATCAATGTTAACTTGTGAACTATTTCGCATATTATATTATGATGTCATTATGCGTGTTTGTTCCTTTCAATATGCGTACTTTTACAAGATTTTAAGGGGCTCACTTATTTTCCCTTTTGTGTGGAAAAACCTTCACGCATCACACTTTTCTCTCCATAGGGTCACACACTTTTTCTCACCAGAGTCACTATACATCACTCTATGCATAATTGCAGCCAAGGAATATCATTAAAACCCATTGCATCGGTAACCAGGCAATATTCCAAATGGGACTCCTACACCAAATGGCGTGAGGTCTAATTGGGACTTCATATCAAGGAGATCCCCTGAATATTGGCCAATCTAGCACCATCAACATTTCTGGCACTAGGAGGGCTAAATGACAAGATGAGCCCATGAAGTTTGTTTGAACTTTCCACACTCATTAATGGCTTCTCCCCAAACTAGAACCCCAACATGTTTTTCTAGAACCGCAAATCTAGAAGTCCCAACAAGAATCATTGATGACTTGTCAAATCTTAAATTCAATGGCGAGGGTGAAAAAACCTTCTTTGATCATATCACTTTTTTTCTTGAATTTCACACAAAACATAATATTCACTACAAGGATTCTTCCTGTAGGTTGTTCATTCTCATGTTCAAAGGGAACATAAAGGAATGGTGTGACACACTGCCAACCACTTCCATACACTCTTTCGATCATCCTGCCACATAAATTTATGTGCCTTTCATAGGTATGATTACAAATCTGTGTTTAAGAAAATTATGTGATTGTGAAAAGCACTTGATGAATCTCTTGGTGATTTTCACAATCGTTTCATTCATTTTTGTTTCGAACTTTTTGAAGATGATTTTGATTTTCCTTTAATGAAAGAGAAATTCGAATTTCTTGTTGACATTTCAATGAATCTAGATGAATATGAATTTTTCAAAAGCCTACTAACATACCTCGGTATTAGAGCTTCTAAATCTACGGCGGATGAGGTTGTTGTACCAAGTGGCTCTTTAGTTCCTTTTAATCAAACAACTCTAGTTTAGAAGGTTGAGGTGGGAGAAATTGAGAATTCTCCATTGATTTGCCACCATCTTATTCCACCCCATATACTTAGAATTCTAGCACAAGTTCAGACTGCAAACCTGGTGTTTGCGATGAAGTGTAATCTCCTCATCCTCCAACCTTTGGTTCCTTTGGTCCTCCGATTGTGAGTTGTTGTGTTCACCCGTTTTGAATATTTCTCTTGATTTTCATGAGGATCAAGTTCTGGATGGAGTTGGCACTGAGCAAAAAACTTGCGATATCATTTATAATGAGTATGTGTGGGAGTCCACATCTGAACAAGAATTTGTAATGAAGGATGTTTATTAGATAAAAATCAAACTTTGAATTAAAAGGAGGAGTTGCAGCTCACAGGTGTGTACATCACCTGGAGACTGCACTCAAACAAGGAGGAGACTCTCTCTCTCGTTCACTCACACTACATACACGAATGAATATTACATATTAAATACACGACTGAAAAATAGGTAGTTGTAAACAACCTCCTAAATTCTAGGAACTACTCCTAAACTAAGAAGATGCGTTACAACCACATAATCATTTCTCCATTATTTCTAACTCCCCCCCTCAATGGAGAAAGGGTTATTCTGCACACCTAACATCCCTCTAAATAACTCAAACTTTACTCGCCCTAGAGGCTTAGTAAAGATATCAGCTAAATTATCACAAGTATTACAGTAATCCACACAGATTTCCTTAGACCGTATCTTTTCTTGTACAAAGTGAAACTGAGTATCAATGTGTTTAGTATTCTTATGGAAAATTGGATTGTATGCAAGCTTTATTGTGCTCTAGTTGTCAGTTTTGATGCTGGTTGCTTCTCTTTGTCCTTCACCTGCATCGCTGAGCAATCTCCTCAACCTGATGGCTTCGCATGTAGCTACACACAACGCCTGGTACTCGGCTTCACATGATGATAGTGCTACAGTGGTTTTCTTTATGCTACTCCACGAAATAACCCCGGATCCAATACTAAATGCATATCCTGTGATGGATCTACAATCATCCAGGTTGCCTGCCCAATCTGAATCTGAATAACTTGCTAAAGTAACATCAGAAATGTCAGTGTATAAAAGACCATAATTACAAGTACCACTAAGGTACCTCAACACACATTTTGCTGCATTCCAGTGACTATCAAGTGGTCTGGACATAAACTGGCCCAACACACTAACAGAGTATGCTAGATCAAGCCTAGTTGTCGTGAGATAGATCAGACTTCCGACTAGCTGTCTATACAAAGTGGCATCCACCTGTTTTGTGCCATCGTCACTGCTTAGCTTGAGGTTTTGTTGGGGGTGTTGCTGCTGTTTTACACAGTTCCATTCTGAATCTTTCCAACAGGGTTCTGGCATACTTTCCTTGGGTTAGAAAAGTTTGACCAGAATCTTTCCACACCTCCAATCCTAGGCAGTAATGAAGATCACCAAGGTCTTTCATTTCAAATACATGTGACATTTGCTGCTTGATTTCTTTGATCAAATTATTTGCATTCCCTATTATTATCATGTCATCCACATACAAAGAAATCAAAATGATTTGCCTCAGTTTATTTATCTTGGTATACAAGTTTGGATCGTTGAGGCTCCTCTGAAAACTATGCTGAATAAAAAATGAACCAATTTTGTCATACCATGACCTGGGTGCTTGTTTCAAACCATAAAGTGCCTTATGTAGTTTACACACTAAATGCTCCTGCCCCTTTTTCACAAAACCAGGAGGCTGTACTAAATATATTTCTTCTTTTAGTTCTCCATTCAGAAATGCAGATTTAACATCTAACTGGTGTAGCTTTCATTTGTGTTTTGTTGCTAAACAGATTAACATTCTAATTGTATTAAGTTTAGCTACAGGGGCAAAGGTGTCATCGAAATCAATTCCTTCTTGTTGTGAATAACCCTTTGCTACCAATCTAGCTTTGAATTTTTCTACACTCCCATCTGCATTTATCTTAGTTTTATACAGCCACTTACAACCTATAGGGGTTTTTCCTTCTGGCAACTCAACTAAGTCCCAAGTATGGTTTCTATATATTGATTCCATTTCTCCATGCATTGCAGCCCTCCATTCATCTGATTTACTTGCTTCTTCATAGTTTGAGGGTTCTACAATATTTAAAATTTTGGACATTAAAGCGTAGTCTCTAAATTTTGCAGGTAGTCTAGTCTTCCTACCTGATCTTCTAGGTAAAGGACTTACCTCAACTCTATCTGTTTCAGCACTCTCCAGGCCTGCATCATCACTTATTACACTATCTGCTGCTACTTCTTCCTGTTTCTGCTCCTGCTCCTGCTCTTCTTCTTCTTCACCATTCAGTTCTATCAGGAATGGAATGTGGCTATCATTGTTAGAGTCTTCCTTTCCATCTTCTATCTGTTCATGAAAGATGACATCTCTGCTTGCAAACACTTTATGAGTCACAGGATTATATAACTTGTATGCCTTATACTCTGTGCCATATCCTACAAATATACATTTCAAGGCTTTGGGGTCTAGCTTTTTCCTATCTGCTTTTGGTATATGAGCAAAAGATTTAGATCCGAATATTCTTAAATAACCGACTGCTGGTTTGAGTCCAAACAATGCTTCAAAGGGGGTTTTGAAGCCTAGACATTTGGTGGGACTCCTATTCTTCAAATAAACAGCAGTATTAATGGCTTCTGACCAAAGACCATTAGAAATACCCTTACCTTGAAGCATACTTCTCGCACACTCCACAAGGGTCCTGTTCTTGCGTTCTGCTATTCCATTCTGCTATGGAATGTGTGGCACTGTGAATTGCTGTATAATCCCATGCTGCTTGCAGAAGTTCATGAACTCACCTAACCTGTATTCTCCCCCTTGATCTGAGCGGAGAATCTTTATCTTCTTTCATGTTTGGTTCTCTATCATAGATTTGAATTCTTTAAAGTATCGAAAAGCTTGACTCTTTTTGCTTAAAAAATATACCCAAGAGAACCTAGTGCAGTCATCTGTAAACAGTAGAAAGTAGTATGCACCTCCTAAAGACCTAGTCTGCATAGGTCTACAAATATCTGTATGCACTAGTTCTAGGATGTCTCTTTCTTTTCTGTTAACATGCAAAGGGAATTCATCTCTATGCATCTTCCCTAATGCACATCCATCACATTCCAGTTTGATATTGTGTAAAGCAGGAAGACCATCGACCATACCTTTCTTTTTGAGTAAGATGAGATCTTGTAAATTGAGATGTCCAAATCTCTGATGCCAGAGATTTTCAGCTGTTGATGTTGCTGCAACCATCGCTTGTAGTGGCATGCTCCTTGCATCCAGTGTGTACAAATTCCCCATGCGCACTCTTGTTGCAACTATCTCCAATTGGCTATCCTGAATGACACATCCATTCTTGAAGAATTGCACCTGCATGTCCTGGTCTGTTATCATAGAGACAAAGATCAAATTCTTTTTAATTCCTGGAACATATAAAACATTTTTGACATGTTTGATGTCGCCACTAGGTAGCTTCACAGGAATATCCCCACAACCTTTGATCTCATACCCACTGTCATCTCCTAAGTAAATTTTTGATCCACATGCAGACTCTTCAAGAAACTCAAAACAATCTTTCTTACTGGTCATATACGAGGATGCGCCAGAATCGACATACCATATATTATCCTCATCTCCTTTTGATGCTGAAAGTGCACAGTCGACTGTGAATAATCGAAGATCATGGCTGTGGTCATCCTCTTCTCCAACAAAACACCCCTGATGTTTCCTCTGTTTGCCTTTTCTTTCATCCGCCTGCCTCTTATAGCATTCTTTAATCTGGTGGGCAGGCTTCCCACAGTAAAAATATCTCTTAACATAATTATCAGTCATACCTCTGAATGATTTCTTTTGAAAAGAGTTGGCCCCTTTCTGCTACTGCTGCTGCCGTTGTTGATGCTGATGTTGGTGCTGGTGCTACTTTCCTCTGTACTGTCGCCTCTTCCCCATCAGAGCTAAATCATTTCTCTGAGTTTTCAGATTCTGTCTTTTTTCCTCCTCCTGGAGCAGAATCGCTGTCAAGTCATCAAACGAGGGGGCTTTCTCTCTCACTGACAACCCTGAGATGAATGTCTGATATTCATCGGTCATTCTGTTCAGTGTAAGTGTAACCAGATCTGAATCTGATACCTTCTCTCCAATGGCTCCCAATTTGTCTCTCAGATCCTTGACTCTGGCCATGAATCCACCAACGGATTCATTCTCATCCATCTTTAATGCAAACAATTTTCCCTTGAGTGCCAGAACACGATTTGTGTTCTGTGTCTCGTACAGATTCTTGATTGTGGTCCATATATCTGCGGCCGACTTGCAATCTCTGATATGGGGGATAATGTTGTCTTTGACAGACATCTTCAGTATGACTTTCGCCTTTGTTTCTCTCTTATCCCAATCTTGTTCTTGGGCCGGTGTTGCAATTCTCTGCTCATTTCCCAAGATGATCAACCATGCATTCGCACTCTCCAGTAAAGTTTGCATTTTGAACTTCCAGTTAGAGAAGTTCGTTCCATCGAGCTTTCCAGACTCGTGGAGGTATGATTCCAAAATGTTGTTCATTTTCGCCCAACTGAACACTCCAAATCAGCCACCACCGGGCAAGTTCGATTTGCTGCCAATGAATAGATTAGGAACTTCAATGTGCCAACACCGGGAAAGTTCGATCTGCTGCCACCGAGCAGATCACAGACTTCACTGTGCCACCACCGGGCAAAACTGATCTGCTGCCACCGAACAGATCAACAAACAAGCTCCAACACGCCACCACCGGGCAAAGGCAATCTGCTTCCACTGAACAGATCGAGGAGCTGCACTGACACCACCGGGCAGGTCCGATCTGCTACCACTGAGCGGATCACGGAACCTCAATTCGCCACCATCGGGCAGATCTGATCTGCTACCTCCGAGCTGATCAAGGATCCTCAATTCGCCACCACCGGGCAAATCAAATCTGCTGCCACAGAGCAGAATCTCCACGTGCCACCACCGGGCAACTCCTGATCTGCAATAAAAAACTGTAGATTTCTAGAGAGAAAGAGGTTGGCTCTATGGCGGTTTGAACAGCTACAAATCCGCGCCAACTGCGGAAAAGAAAAATTCACAAAGTGCACGAAAATTGGAGCGCTTAACAGGCACAATTCGGCGCCAATTCAGTTATTTCTTTTCAGGCTCGCTTTTCAGGCTCAAAAGAGCACCAATTGGCTCGTCTTTTTGCTAAAAACTAGCGCCAATGGCCAATTGGCTCGTCTATCTGCTAAAAAAGAGCGTCAATCCACTTCTGCATTCCCGAGCACACATTAAGTCCGATCCAACCCTTCCTTCGGCTTAGAGATGATTAGTCATCTAAGACCCTTCACTCCAGGTGTTACTGCAGTTCCACCTAATCACACAGATAGCTTTACATGCACTCCTTACCACTACAGATGTGCAACTAATGATACATCCTAAAAAAAAAAAATTAAGGCTACCTCTACCCTAAGCTCTGATACCAAGATAAAAATCAAACTTTGAATTAAAAGAAGGAGTTGCAGCTCACAGGTGTGTACATCACTTGGAGACTACACTCAAACAAGGAGGAGACTCTCTCTCTCGTTTACTCACACTCCATACACAAATGAATATTACATATTAAATACATGACTGAAAAATAGGTAGTTGTAAACAACCTCCTAAATTCTAGGAACTACTCATAAACTAAGAAGATGTGTTACAACCACATAACCATTTCTCCATTATTTCTAACTATTCGGGGTGCCATTTTGGAACGAAGTAGATTGGGTCTTGCACTGTTTTTTAATCAGATAACTTGGAAGGGGCTCAACAATTCAATTTATTGGATGAAATGGCCTATCTTTGGAGCTCTGAATCGAACTGTTAGAATCAGTGTTCTCGAAAATATAGATTGTTGTTGGGATGGCACAAAGTGAGGAAATAGTCTTGCAACTTACTTGCCACGTTATCGGAATGCCACCGAACACACATCGACACAATTTATTAGTCAACCTGAATCTTATCTGTCCATTCTTGTGAAGAATGATCTGCAATTTATCGAGGGTCAAACCATTTAAAAAATTTAAAAGGTCATACGAGTATTTCGATAAAAGAAATGTTAAGGCTTCGGCGGAGCACAAGACTTGAGTAGAGGGAGCCATTTCCGAGCATTAATGACAAAAGATCAAGAACATTGAACAATGACGAAGATGAGGTTGCGAAGAACAGGCTGGCACAATGCGGATTGAATTATCTCGTGATGGTCGCCAACTAATGCTAGCGCATTGATCCTATATGTCACTACCATGCAGTGATATAATAACTAAAAAAAATTGTGCCATCAAAAGAATGATGTCTAAATGTGAGTGTTCTTGACCTCGAGGGAAAGGTGCTTGTATCTTAATTATTCATCTCAATCATGGCACAACAACCAAAAATTTTGTCGCATCAAAAGCATGATGTCTAAATGTGAGTGTTCTTGACCTCGAGGGAAAGGTGCTTGTACCTAAATTATTCATCTTAAACATGGCACAATACCCAAAAATTTTGTGCCATCAAAATCATGATGTCTAAATGTGAGTGTTCTTGCCCTCGAGGAAAAGGTGTTTGTATCTTAATTATTCATCAAAATCATGATGTCTAAATGTGAGTGTTCTTGCCGTTGAGGAAAATGTGCTTGTATCTTAATTATTCATTTCAAACATGACACATAATGTTTGAAGCACATAATGACACATAATGTTTGAAGCACATAATGTTTGAAGCGATTTGTTGATTTAATCCTATATTATTTTATTTAAAAGAAATTATCATGTAATTTTGAAAAAATATAAGGTTGAATAATCATTATTATTCAAAGAAAACCATGTCACTTGTAATTATCTATTAGTAATTCATAAGGGGAAGACTTTTACTCTACCATATGCCATTAAGTCTTGTGTTATTAACCTATTTCCTTAAATATGAGAAAGACAACCTCTTAATAAAATAGAAACAATTTTAAAACATACTTTAAACCCAAAATATAAATATTAAAATAAATTTGAAAATAATATATATATATAATTTGATAATAAAATCATTTCCATATTTCCATAATAAAGTGGTTTGTGTGTTTAATAAATGTAAGGTACTCTTTCTATTTTCTAATGTGGGGGTTGATTTGGATGTTCAATAGAGAAAGAGTTACTATGTTTTTTATTTTACTATATCCATTTCTTCCGAGGATAAGATATAATAATGTTATACTTATGTATTTTTTTGTTTCATTTCTATGCTTTAGATTTAATGACATTGTTTCATTCCTACTTTTTAGATTTAATGATATTATACATTTGGTAAAGTTACTTTAATTTTATTTGGTTAAGTTATTATTATTTAATATGCGGTAAATTTTATTTTTTGATGTTATTTTTTATATATTTAAAAATAAAAAAAATATATTTATTAATTTGATAAAGTGTTTATTTTAAAAATAAGTGTTTATAATTTAATTTAATTACGAAAAATTATTAAATGGATGTAGAGATTTATTTTTTATATAATATTAAAAAAAATTTTGATAGTTATAATATGAAAGTGAAATTTATTTTAAAGGTAGTTACGTTGTTTTTGTTTTTTTTTTTTTAATTTAATAAAAAAAATGGTCAATTTCCACATGTTTTGTTTTCATTTGGTTATTTGAGGTTGGTTTGGTCTTCAATAAAGTTAATCTATTTGTGTCTTATTAAGGTGATTCCAAGAAAAATCCATGATATGTAGATCAATTGGTTTGTGTGGGGTTTAGCCCCAATTGGTCATTAGTTCAAATCTCATGGGGAGGTGTTTACAAGGGGAACCATCTTAGGGGAATTAAACTATCTGAAGGGGCATCTAACCTCAACCAAGCTTCTTACAATCCTCGTGATAACATCTCATTGATGGGAAGGTCATTCTTCAATCCAACATTATAGATATTTTTTGCTCTTTAACATAAAAACATTAAATTTCAAATGGTGGAAGAAAGCCTACACACGAGAAGTGACATTCTCCTATGTATACATTGCAAGTCATTGTGCTCATCGACGATGGAAGAACCGTCTTGAAATCATTGCCGATACTGGAGTACATCAAGGAAACTTGGCTACCCATTGACACTATGCATTGACTTTTCCATGGTCTGCTTATGACAAGTCACTCACTCGATTCTAGAAAGATTTCGCCAACAAGTTCACTCTCTTCCCCCTCTTTTACTTTCTTTTCTTTATGTTCAACATTATCATGCTTCCCTTTATTTCTATTTACTTGTGTTTGTATGTGAGCAATTCATATAGACAAGACTTAAGCTAAAGAAATGGTTTTGGGAAAAGGATGCCATAACTGGAAAGAAATAGTAGAGCATTTTATAACCCTGGAGGAGGGGATGAGGACTATCGGATTGAAGGGGGCTTTTTCTTGGGTGAGAAGATTAATATGGGAGATGTGGCTCTTTCACCAATGGTTGGGGGAGCTAAAGTTTGCTCAGTCATAGTAATGCAACCATATGCTTGAATGGTTTAACATTATGCCAAAGGATCCCAATGTGATAGCCTCCCTCCCTACTGTAAATTTTCTGTTCGTATACACTTCAAACTTCCATTGATTTATTGAAGAGAATTATCCTAGTGGATTTTTAGCACAAATGCCATCTATTATGGCTATTTTGAATACACTAAATTGTAAATTCTTGCACATTTTAGTTTCAAGTTGTGGTAATAATAATGTAGTGTGTGAGGTAGCTATCACAATTTGTTGTGATGCTTCATCACACAATAAAATTTATCATCTCATTTTTATTATTGTAATGATTTCAGAAAGCATAGTTAGGAACATATGAATCAATTATGGGCTTTAATAATGCCTTGGCAATAATATTTTCGATTTGGATGTGACATTGCTCATAGTTGTAGGATGGATTCAAACTTAACAACTTTGAAATGGGTGATAATGTGTATTATAAATAATTTTTATTTAGTTTTGTAGTAAATTTGCAATGATTGTTTGAATTGAGTTATATGTTCATGTTTAAATTTTATAACGGAAGAAAATTATTGTTTCAATGTATTACAGTTCCAATGCATTCTTCTAGAGAGTGTTTCTTTCTAATAGGTATGGGTTGTAACCACATATGTGTCACTACCATTCCAATTGTAATTAGTTGTTATAGTTATTTGTTGTACCTAGCCCATTACTATAAATATGAGATTCTATCATGTCTCTGGACATGGATTGGATCCATTAAAATCTCTCAAAAAAATTTGAATATTTTTGTTTTGTTTTTATTTTTTCTAATTTGGTACAAGAGAAGACTCCCTTGCAAGAGGGACCAAAGGAATGAGATCTCATGGATCGCATGTCTGAGTAGCTTAGGTGAATAAAATAAATTGTATTTGAGAGCTATGTGTTTGCAATAAAGTGTTTTTCCACCAAATTTTTGTGTTTGTTGTTGTAAGTTGTTTTGTTGAGGTGAAATCTACATGAGAAGTTTTTGGATCTAGATCTGTGTTAAGGGAATCTTCCTAGTGTAAGAAAAACCAATTTTCATGGCTAAATATTAGAATTGCATGGGGAAAAATACATTCAATTCATTCTAATTGTTTATCCTCCATGTCAAAAGATCTATCGGTTTGATCCATTTGATAAAAATTCATTTGAGAACAATCTATGTGAGAGTTTAGAGAGACGTGTGTGGATGTATATTCATGTGGTGAAGCTCCTTGCAAATAGAAGAAGGCCTCGATTACTGAATTTTCATGTTGATTATGAGGAAAAGGGAATGTGAAGAGTGATCCACTAGGTTAGCAAGATCTCCAAAGAGGGATTATGTATCCCTCAATATCTAGGATTCGTGAGATTGCCATGGTGGTAATTGCAACGATTGTTAGAGAATAATTGACATGGGATCTTGTAGAGGGATATCGAGAGATAGATGTTAGGGAGCTTTGGAATATGTTAAAGGAAGAGAAATCGTTCGAAAAAAATGGGGTCATCAACTTTTGGTTAAAGGATGGATCAAAATACTCCACTACAGAACAAAACATCATTTCCTGATCCACATCCATAATGACTAGATTCTCATTAGTGAATTCAATTGTCTAGATCTAGAAGGGAGGGAGTCAACCATCTCATTCTTATATGGCCCTATATTCAAAGGAGAGATGAGATATGAAAGAGAAAAACTCTCTAGGTATTGCATCCATGTACGCATGAGAAAAATACATAGGGAAAAGTTTTTCACACACGATGAGATTCTTGTACTTTCCACCCTTCTCAATGTGGACACTGAAGCTTGGTGTTGGAGGTGGCTACATACATTTTAAGGAGAATTTGACTACATTATTTACAAATAAAGGCATGCAATTTATTTTTTCAAAAATGGTTTCATAAACAAACAACTATGTTAATGGATTATTAACAAGATCACGGGAAAATAAAAGCAGGAGAGAGAAAATGAGGAGCTTGTGATAATGCTCATAATTTTGTTAATAGAATCTTGTAAAAATTTATGTCATGGTGTAGTTTTCAAAGATTGATCAATAAATGGTATATTATTGGTCTCATTCACATAAGTGCATTAAATTTTTTGTATATTCTAGTTCAAGTGTAACGAAATTCATGGTGATGAGATGGGTTTATATTTTGGGCATATGATACCTATAATAGAATCATGTCAACCTTTGTGATGTTGTAAAACATTTTGAATGCTTGTTGTACCCAATTTGAAATGATTTGTAGGGGGTGCATGATTTTTTGTACCCAAAACCCCAGGTTTTTGGTATAAGATGTAAAACTTAGCCATAGGCAAGTTGTTTTCCCCATATGTTTGGTAAGCCCTCTTGAGTAAGGCTTGCATTCATTAGTGTGTAGTATGTATACTTCTTATGTATAGGAACAAGTAGTGAAATAAGCCACTTTGATAGGTACGAGGGTGGTAAGGACTTGTATCTATCTTGATGTGGAATTGGAGAATTGAGTATCTAATTAAACGGGGAAACATGAGATAGAAGAATCTCACAACATGGACGAATCTAGAGAGAGTTTAAAATAATGATGAACCATGGAGGTGAAAACAATTCCTCTATAATTGGAGAATATAGAAGATACAACTTGTGTATATTGGTAGATGGATTTCTTTTTATATGGACATCAATGATCAATTGTGTGTAAGAAGAAGCAAACTCTTGTACAATTATTAATTTTATGCAGCTACAAAAGGAAAAAGAGGGAAAAAAATTCAAGGGCGAAGCTAAGAGTGGTAAAAGCAAGAGGGAGAATAGAGAGGTCCTACGTACAATAGAGAAAGAATAAAGATAAATGAGAGAAGTTGTGATAGAAGAGAATACAAAATGATGATGGACAATAGAAGTTAAAAGTTTGACAATATTGTGATGTTCTTATGTTTTTATTTTTTATTATTGTGAGTGTTGTGATGTGAGTCGTACATTGTGTTTTATATCAAGTCTAAGATGTCATGCTTGAATTCATTTATTGGTCCTAAGATGATATTTTCTTATGTACTTAGTATCTTCATGAATGGAGTATGAGAATTGTATATGCTTGAGTTGTGTACCCTAATGTAGTTTGTGGTAATCTTAAAACCATTTTGTAATGCAAGGTTTGTGGTTAATCAAAAACTGCTTTGTGTGATGATTTGTGGTCATCCAAACCCACTTGATGTGTTATTCATGGTAAGAAGAAACCGCATGAGTATGTGATGAAGAAATGGAAGTTTGCAAGAGAGGGGGAACTTATGGACAATGATTCTTGTATAGTTTTGTTGTTCCTTAGGAGTTTGATGCAAGAGCATTGAGAACACAATTGCAAGTAAATTGAAAAAACCAAAAATATGGTTGATTGTAAGCCGAGGAAATCCAAGATGATGATGATGATTATGCAGGGGGAGCTAAACATATAGGTACATGTAGGATGATATGTGATTCAAGGATGGTTGAATGAACCATGTACATGAAAGATATCATAGTAGATTGTTGGTTGCAATGGCTTGTTACCCATGCATTCCGGTGGATGGTTATTCCTTTATATGAATGCCAATATTTTCATAATGTTTGTAAATGTCAGGTTAGAGTAAATATGACATGTTAGGTGTTGTAAAAAATATATTTCTCCATTAGGGGGAGTGTTAGAGCTAATGGAAGAAATGTAAGTGTTGTAAAGAATACATTTCTCCATTAACAAACAATGTTAAATTTAATGGGAGAAATGTATTGTTCCAATACATTCTTTTAAAGAATATTGTTTTCTGTAAGTGTAACTCATAGGTGTCATTATTATTCTAGTTGTAATTGGTTATGGTTATCTATTGTACCTATTCCCATTACTATAAGTATGAGATTCATTCCAATTGTACTTGGTTATTATAGTTATCTCTTAAACCCATCCCATTCCTATAAATATGAAGTTATATTGTGTATTTAACAAAAATAAATTAGATTCAATAAGAGAGGGGATATAGATTCAATAGTTAAAGTTACAATGTGAATAACACACGTTTATATAATGCATAAAAGAACATCAACGTGTCAATGAAAGACGTTTATATTATGCATAAAAGAACATCAACATATATAACATATGATATAATATAAAATATAATATAATTTATTATATATATTTTTTAAACTAGAGCAACAACTACTATTTAGTTTAAGATATACATCATTGAAATGAAATATTTTAAAATAAAAAATATAGATATAAATCTAAATTAAATCTAACAATGTATATCTAAAATATTACCATATCCATGTACCAGTAGGAATATTTGGTGGGTACGGATATTTCGTGCTAACATTCCAAAGGAGCCTACGCCGAATTTCTAAGATCGTTGCGACCGCCCGAGTTTTGGATACGCATTAAATGGAGGCTACTCGTCCACTCTTTAAATCCACACCATAACACACCCGTGACCCAACTGAAGGCATGGATTTGCTTTCTCAAATTAGTTTGTGGGTCGTTTCAGCTGCCAAGTGAGATTCTTTCAAAGCTATAATCTATTTAACCGTAACGTGGAATTAGTTTTTTTTTTGTTCAAAATGAATAAGAAAAAGCCTCAGAAAGGGCGACCGTTGATTTTGAATTTTGCTGTCAATTCATCGTTAGGCATTATCCAAAATATATTTTTGCAATATACATGATTTATGATGATGGAACTTTTCTCATCCCTAAATTTCTGTCAAACAATTCGTTGGGTTCGTTTCTGTCAAACAATTCGTTGGGTTAGTTCGTTACAAGTTGGTGACAAAATCAACTTATCCGTTTATGATTGTGAAAAGTGTGACACAAGAACAATTTACTCATTAAATTAGTGTACATCCATTTTAAATATAAATCTAACATGAGCACAGAAGGATCTAATTTTGTCACATGCAATTTTTTATGAGTTGATATTATTTAAATTTTTTTATTTTTAGATTTATTTTTATTTTTATTTTTATTTTGATCAACAAGAGCAAATTTTCAACTTTTATGACGGATTGTAGAATGAGCTTCTCAGCTCAATGGCATCTCTATGATTGAGATTATTTTGAAATTAAAAATTTGGGTTTATTTTATTATTATTATTATTTATTATTTTTAATTAAGTTGAGTTTAGGTTGGGGATAGCCCATTTATTGGATAGAAGAATGATCAATCTACAATTTGATGTTATTTGAGAATTGTGTTAATCTAGATTGAGTTTGGAAACTCATTGGAGAGTTAAATTTCCCCAAAAGTGGCTTTCATCCTTGACCCCTCTCCATGAGGTTTAAACCTAAGACTTGATGGGGACTATACCCCACTCAATTTTTTGTATTGACAAAGTTGTGCAAGTGCATTTTGCAACTTTCAAACAATTATTGACGCATGTTGGCTAGAAACTCTATTTTTTGGGGCAATTGCAAGGCAATTCAGAGAAAGGCTAGTCTAAGTATTAGTTGTTTTATTTTTCATACAAATTGAGTAATTCAATTTTTTGTAAGATTATATTTTTTTTAAATGTGTTTTGAATACATAAATGAATTTAGCACCTTGAAAATCTTTTAGATACATGGATTATGTAGATTACATAGCTCAAAATATTAGCATCTTAAATATTTGAGGCACATGGCCCTACATAGAATGGTTGTCAATAATATATATTTATTAGGAGGAAAACATCTATTTTACTTAGAATTACAGATTTCATTTTAATTGATACACTTTCAAGATTTTATTGATTTTAAGGATTTTTATGTTTTTTTTGGATTTTAGACATTTTACAATAGAGAAATATAAAATTTTAATTAATAAAAAAAAAAAATATTATTTAATATTAATTTATAAAATATATTTTATAAAAAAAAATAGAAAAAATTATGCCGTGAGGCATTTCTATAGAAAAAACTCCCCTCCCATGCCACTTTGGCATAATCTACCCCCATAGGATCAATTTTTAGACGATTGAAACGTCTTCTGTCATTGGATCCACCAATTGAAATTTCAACTGAACCGTTCATGTGTAACCAACTGCCTTTGCGCGAGCTTACCAATCCATCGTACCTGCTACAATTCCTGCTCTTGACACCCTCCGCCTGCTCTCGACACCCTCCAGTGGAAACATGGTGACATTTACACGTAATCTCATTACTTTTTTAAGTCGCTTGATAACAATTTTAACCGTTGATATGTAACCACCTGCATCGCATGCGCTTACACGTCCATCATACCTGCTACAGAGACCACTTTCGACACTTTCCAATAGAAACTTTGTGATATTTACATGTATGCTCATTACTTTGATTATGGGTATGTCAATTCCAACCAGATGTTTTTTGAGGAAGATCTGATATTGTTGAAGGTAAATTCCAATGTGACTCCTTTTGACAATGTTCTCTTACCGTGTTTTTCTCAATTAAATCTAGGCATTATTTGGCTCCTTCATTCACCTATTGCTGAAGGATGTTAATTTTATTCTCCATTGTTGCGATCTCAGTAAGAAAATATTGTAACCTCTTTTCATTGCTTGTATACTCAGCCTTCAAAACCTACCTTTCCTCTTCCATTGAAACCAATGTAGTGTTGTACTCATTCTCCTTAGTCTTCAAGAAATATGTTTCAATGATTAGTCCTATAATCCTTGTGCCAAATAATCCACTTTCACTTTCCATTAACTCAAGTTTTATTTGCAACTCTACGTGAGTGTTCTCCAAATTTCTTTTGTCCTCCTCCCGTAAATGTCTGTCTTGTTCCATTTTTTTTTATCAATTTTTGAAACCTTTCCTTGGAATCATTCAAATCAGAATGCAATTCAACCTTTTCTTCTCTGCAATTATGTAGAACCCTCTCATTTTGCTCCATCTCATCTTCTAAGTGCGTCAGATTCACATTATGTTCATTCAATTGGGACACAAGGGACTCTACTTTAATGCTTAGCTCTCTAATTTTCTGAACAATTGATTCCCTTTCGCTATAAAATTGATGAAGCTTTGTCTGTAGCTTTGCAGCATCACTTTCCAAATTTTCTTTTTCCAAAACCCACACATGTTTGTCTTCAAGTAACTCTTGTACTCTTTGTTAAAATGAGATGCTTGAATTAATGAATAAAAAACCCACTGGTCAGCTCCACGAAGGAGAGTCTGAACCAGGAGAGTCTAGCACTGCAGAACGCTCTACATTCTCAATATACATCAAACATTATATAGCATACATGGTTTTAGGGTTGTTAGAACCATACCTTAGCAAATAGAAACTAATTCCTATCTTGAGGTCTCGTTAACCAACTCACACTATTATAGGATTCTCCATTATCTTCAACACTCCCCCTTAATGGAGAAGGGGTTCAAAAATATGCCTAACATCTCCCTAAACATTTCAAACTTAATTTTTCCAAGAGGCTTAGTGAAAATGTCTACAACATTATCATATGTTTTAGAATATACAAAATGGATTTCTTTTGATTGAACTTTCTCCCTCACAAAGTGGAATTGTGTATCAATGTGTTTAGTTTTTTTGTGAAACACCGGATTATTAGCAAGTTTGATTGAACTCTGGTTGTCACATCTGATTGTTGTTGCATCTTTCTATTCTTCCCCAACATCCTGGAGAAGTCTCCGCAACCAAACTATTTCACATGTTGTTGCACACATAGCTTGATACTCTGCGTCCGCTAAAGATAAGGAAACTGTGTTCTATTTCTTATTGCTCCATGTAATCACCCCGGATCCAATGTTGAATGCATAGCCTGTTATGGATCTGCGGTCGTCTACATTTTTAGCCTAGTCGAAATCTGTAAATCCTGTCAATATAGCATCAAAGGAATCAATATAAATAATACCATAGTATATAGTTCCTTGTAGATACCTTAAAACACATTTTTTTGCATTCCAATGACTCTTAAGTGGTTTGGACATGTATTGACTTAGCACACTGACTGCATAAGCCAAATCTGGTCTAGTAGTGGTTAGGTAGATTAAGCTCCCAACTAGTTGTCTAAAGTGTCGCATCTATCTCTTTAGAGCCATCCTCACTCTGAAGTTTAATTTTCTGCTGTAGTGGTACTGTTGCAGCCTTACACTAATCCATCCTAAATCTTTCCAGTAGACCTTTGACATACTTACCCTGGGACATAAAATTTTGTCATGAATCTCTCCAAATCTGAAGACCCAAACAATATCTTAATTCACAAAGGTCTTTCATTTTTAACACCTATGACATTTATTGCTTGATTTCTTTGATTAGATCAATAGCATCACCTGTAACAATTAAATCATCTACATACAAAGAAATCAACACTATGTGCCCCTTTTCATCTTTCATGGTATACAAATTAGGGTCGTTTTTACTTTTGTTGTAACCAAGTTGCAGAAAAAACGAATCAATCTTTTCATACCAGGACCTGGGTGCTTATTTTAGTCCATATAGAGCTTTCTTTTATCTACAGACTAAATGTTCTTTCCCTTTCTAGACAAACCCCTCAGGTTGCTCTAAATAAACCTCCTCTTTCATTTCCCCATTTAAAAATGCAGATTTTACATCTAGTTAGTGAATCATCCAATGTTTCTTAGTAGCTAAAGCAATCAACATTCTGATAGTATTTAGTTTAGCTACGGGGGCAAAGGTTTCTTCAAAGTCTATGCCTTCTTTTTGTGAATACCCTTTTGCTACCAATGTAGCTTTTAATTTATCTATGGTTCCATCTGCATTAATCTTAGGTTTATACAACCATTTACAACCTATGGTTTGTTTCCATTTAGGAAGTTCAACCAACTTCCAAGTGTTGTTTCTGATTATAGATTCATATTCCTGTTCCATAGTTGTTTTCCATTCACTACATTCATTTTGTTCCTTATAAATAGAAGGTTCAACAACATTCATCATACTAGTTATAAAAGCATTTTCCTTGTATCTAGCAGGCAGTTGAGTCTGCCTACCTGATCTTCTGAGCATTGGTGTAGCTTCTAACCCATTCTGAGTTGCCTTTGATGGACTCGGCTTGATTGCTTCATCTAAATTCTCTTCTTCTGCCTTTGTTTGTTGATCATGGTTGTTTCATGTTTCTTCATTACCTTCCACCAAGAACGAAATATCCCATTCTTCATTGCGCTTATCAGATTCATCATGAACCTACTCATGGAATATGACATCTCTACTAACAAAAATCTTGTGAGTAGAGGGATTAAATAATCTATAAGCTTTAAATTATGAACAATACCCTACAAAGGTACATCTAATGGCTTTTGAATCTAGTTTTCTTCTGTCTTCCTTTGGAATGCAGGCAAATGCTTTAGACCCAAATACCCTTAAATATTTTACTGCAGACTTATATCCATATAATGCTTCATAAGGAGTTTTAAACTCAAGACTCTTTGTAGGACTCCTATTTTTCAAATGAACTGTAGTATTCAAAGCTTCAACCCAAAAACCATTCGAAAGATCCTTACCTTTCAATATGCTCCTAGCACATTCCACCAATGTTATGTTCTTTCTTTCCGCTACTCCATTCTGCTGAGGAGTATGGGGTACTGTGAATTACTGTAATATCCCATGGTCTTTACAATATTTTATAAGTTCCTCTTTCCTATATTCTCCCCCTTTATCGGAGCGGAGAATCTTTATGTGCTTCCCTGTTTTCTTTTCAATCATAGATCTGAACTACTTAAAGTATTCAAATGTGTGACTTTTCTTACTCATGAAATATACCCAAGAAAACTTTGTGCAGTCATCAACAAACATTATAAAATATAGTGCACCTCCTAATGACTTTGTTTGCATGGGTCCACAAAGGTCTGTGTGCACTAATTCAAGTATGCCTCTTTGTTTCCTTTATACTTGAACAAGGAATTATTCTCTATTCATCTTTCCTAATGTACAAGCATCACAATCATTATGCACTTGTTTTAATATAGGAAGATCTCTTACCATTTCCTTTTCTGAAGTAACAACAAATCATTGTAGTTGATATGAACAAATCTCTGATGCCACAACTCTTATGTAGTCAAACTCGTTGTTGTCAAAGCTCGAACTAATGTCGGTCTCACATCCAATTTGTACAGACCTCCTGTTCGAATTCTTGAAGCAATAGTCTTCATGCCATCCAACAGATCTTTAATATAACAGTTATATTTTAAAAATTTCTTTTATCTTCAACACCCTTTCCTTGAATTCTTTCAACCTGAATTGCAATTCTATTTTTTCTTCCCTATATTGAATTATGACCCTCTCATTTTCCATAGACATCTCTTCAATTGTTTTCTCAAGTGAGACGAATGAAGATACAATATTGTACTTATCACTCTTCCATGCTTGCTCTTTCACTTTCCTACCTTTAGTGGTCTCTTTAGTCTCTAGTATTGCTGATACAATATGTGATGAAAGCTCATCTTTTTCTAATTTCCAATCTTTATGTGTTGCCTCTAAATCTGAAGTTATTACTTGAATTTCCCCATCCAACTGAAAAACAATAGATCTAAAATTCTTTAATCAGAAGCCACTCCTCTCTATTGTTCTTCTTGCTCAAAAATTTCCTTTTTGAATCTTTGCTCAACGTCTTGAAATTATTTTGAAATGACAACCCCATATTCGTCAACGTTCCTTTGACAATGTTCTCTAAATTCTCTCTCGACTTTCTCCAATTCGTCATTCAACTATTCCCTCATTTTTTCTTGTTTTATTAGTTACGCCTGTAGATTATCCAACTTGGACATGAATTCTACTTCAAGATTGTTAATGCTTGATTCTGTTTGAATGAGCTTCTAAAAGAAAGATGCATTTTCTTGTCAAGAGTTGTTGATATCTTTAACAAGTAATTGATTAAGCTAACGCAACCTGCATATTTCCTGCTCTTTTCCAATGCTTAGGCCCACCTGGGAGATAAATATTTTATCATCTTTTGTCCATCGTCTATATCGATGTTATTATGTGATTACCTTCAGCAGGGTGAGGGAACCCATTTTGTTGTCTTGAAATTATTTTCCACCTGCCACCCATCTTGTTCAACACCCTTGAAAAATCGAAATCGAAATTGATTTCTTCAACAATATTTGTTCCAAATCCCTTGTTTGCGATCAAAACAAACTTATGTACCAGCTTATGACCACGGTGAGGGGTATAGAGGCATTTGGGCAATGTATAAATACATAAAAATAATATACCGTTTTTTTTTGGGTGTCGCCCGCTAGAAAGAACATTTCAGCTCACCCCATTGGTTGAGAAGAGTAGAATGGCGCCGATCCTAGAAAGAACATTTCAGCTCACACCATTGGTTGAGAAGAGTAGAATGGCGTTGATCCTAGAAAGAACATTTCAGCTCACCCTATTGGTGGGGAACAGTGTAATGGGGCACCTTGACATGGATCTCAATAGCACTGCAACTCAATCCGAAATTCCGTATCGAAGTCTCTCTCCATAGGATTATGACTTAATTGCATTAATATGCTTTCACTTTGTCATAGGGCCACCCTCCCCTGATGGCTTCATTCATTGTCATATTGTTAATTGGTTCCATCAGTACACATTATATGAGACCTACCTCCATATCCCTTTAGAATTCCTCCCCTCATAATACACTCAGCTCCATATGTTTGGATAGGGAGATTGTGTGGCTTAGTTCTCTTCATAATGCAACACAACTCCTGGGAGCTAAATGAAGGCTTCCATGTTTTACATCATTTTATTTTATTTACAATTATAATTTGTTTTTAAATATGATACTCATTTTGTATTTTGTTTTTGCCATATTTATATCACTATGGTTTTAATAAAGGTTATCAAGAAACTTAAACACAACACAATTTTACAATAATACAATTGAAAAACATATTAAAAATTAAGTAAAGGTAATATAATTAAAATAATATTAATAATTAAGTAAGATGGAAGTTTAAAGGGGTTGGATCTACTCGTGGAAATTGATGATCTTTTCACCATTAAGCAAAGGTCAATTCCCATCAAGGTCTAATTTTGAGTGATGGGGAACCTTGAGGCAGTCATCGAATAACCCTAAGAGATTGCATTAAAGGGTCATATAACTTGTGCAATCTATAGGTTTCTTTATTATATTTATGATTGTGACTATAGGTTCTAGTGACATGAACAAATTCAATGGAAATGGGAAGTGCACAAAAGGACATGAAAGAAAAGAGGATAATTTGTACAAAAAGTAGGCAATATTATTTTTTGTCCTTTTTGGTAGTCTACTTCACATTCTTTGTTTGGAGCCTTGATCTCAGTAAAAAAATAAAATAGGTATACAAGAAGATAAATGGACACGTATAGTATTATTTTAGGTACAAAGTTGATGTGAATTACCAATATAAATTCCCACAAATGATATTCCTTTTTCAGATGTTTTGTGCCTATAAAATACCAATTTGTGCACATGTAGATGTTATGGGGAGAATATGTAAAGTTGCTAACTTATATTTTTTGTTGGTCGCATTCTAATTGTTATGAATCCTAATTTAGGTATATCCCCATGTATAATACAAAAACTACAGAGTGCTTGCTTTGTTGTTGGCAAGAACCTCTGCTCTAGTATCCAGTGATGTCTATTTTAACATGGGTTCTAAGAAGAAATTGATATGCTTGAACTAATTTACAATTTGTAGGTTGTGAATTGCAGTAAAGAAACCATTATATGCATATAAATGCTATGCTATTAACTTTTACAGATGTTGTGTTGATTTTATAGAATAAACACTGGAATGATGAAGATGCTGCAAAGAAGCATAAAATATTTAATGCTTTAAGCTTTAAATCCATGTAATGAATATTAGAAAAATAAAATAAATTGAAGAAGGTAAAATTTGTGTCAGGGAGATGCTACTATAGGATATATGTAAACTTAACCATCAACATCTTTGTTGTTGACTTTAGCTTTGACACGATGGCAAAAATCAATCTGACTATTTTTTTCTCATTATAGATACAGTGGACACCTGACTAAAAGCTTCAATGCTCAAAAAAGGATCCACTTCTCTCCTATAAAACAATGTAAAGTTGCTATGTTGGTAACTAGCTTTATTGATATATCTATTTCGTAGTTGTGCTTTAAACTAGTTCATCCAATGGTAAAATTTGAATTTGCCATTTTGGCAAAACGCTTTGAAAAAACCCCCTGTGTCATTGATCCAAGTGGATATTGGTGGCCAACCACCTATTCCACTTGAACCCCCACCATTGTTTCTTTCAGTTTTTCA
>APFE031167024.1:3000-16095 GCA_000404065.3 Pinus taeda | reverse complement strand
GGCTTCTTCGAGCAAGATTTTGATAGGATCTCCTGCCCCCTCGTCTTTCTTCTCATCCGCCATGGGAGGTCGTCGAGATTTGCGAGGCTGGTCTTGAAAGGTTCGACCAGTTCAAGCCCTAACTCCTTATATCCCAACCTCGTTGGGGACATGCAAAGAAAAACAGAGAAAAAGCAGATCGCTCTGATACCATTGATCCAGATTTAAACAGGAACGCAATAAAATATAGAGATAACCATAAAGACAAATATGCAGCGGAAATAATACTTCATTTCATTATTGTAAAATACTGAAATATGCTTACAAACAGAGATGGAAATAAACCAACTAGGGCGATGGTAGCTTATCTCTGAGAAGAGATGTGGTGGCTGCATGCCTCTGAACTGTCTTACAATGAGGCTCCAGGGCCTTTTTATTATTGAACAATAAGAGAAAACCCTAAACAACCAAAACCCTAACCCGAGGAGATGTAACACCAACAGTTTGTGGGCCCCGTTGGGGTGAGTTGGACAGCGAACTTCTCGGGGTCTCGAATTGGTCATGTTATCTCCGTTTGACGCGCTTGATAGCCCATTGGAAAGATCTCTCTGAGGACTACGACGGAAAAGACAAAAAAACGCTGGCGGTAGATTTCCCAAAAAACGTCGTTTAGGGCCTCAAAACGGCTCCGGAAGTTTAGGACCTGAAAAACTGCTAAAAATAGTAAACTGTGCTATAATTAAGGAAACTGAAAAATTGAAAGAAACAGTTGTGGGGGTCCAAATGGGATAGGTGGGTGGCCACCAACATCCACCTGGATCATAACCCCCACATGTGCTCAACATTTTAGTATAAAAGGAGATGACTTGAGAGTCATTTCACACACACTTCTCTCTTTATTTTCTCTCCACTTTCTTTGGGTTTTAGTGGAAGAGAAATCTTGGAGAAGGATGCCCTAACTGCAGTCCTAAAGGATGCCCTAGCCACAGTCCTAAAGTGGAAGATCTAGCTGCAGTCCAAGGGAGAAGACCCTTGATTCTATACGCTGCCCAACCTGCCCTCTACGCTGCCTAAAGGAGAGACATAGCACGGTGAAGAAGACCTATTCACGCTACCCAAATATGCAGATCTATCATGCCCTAGCCGCAGTAAGGAAGACCGAACAACGTGGGTTTTCGTAGGGCTATTTCAGGGTCATATATGAAGGCCGAGTTGCTGTTAGGAGGGCTGAGATATCTTCCTAGAGGACCGAGGCAGAGGAGGGCTATTTTGGTTTGATGTGTGGGCTGTAAGTTACAACAAAGATACATGGAACAATGTGGGCTGTTTTGGGGTCATGTTATACCCTCATCTTCAGCGTGGAGGCCTAGGTCGCATTTCATAAGGGCAATTCTGGGCTAGATTTGAGGATGGTTAGAGACTGTTGTGTGCCCGAACTAGTCTTTAGAAATTACAACAGTAATGAAGTGACAAACATCAATGTTTGTATGGTGTGTTGGCAGCGAGATAGATGGGACAACAAGGTCTCATGGTGCAGCAAAGATAGATGGGACAACAAGGTCTCATGGTGCAACAAAGGAAGATGGGACATCAAGGTCTCATGGTGTAGCCAAGGAAGATGGGAAATCAAGGTCACATGGTGCAGCAAAGGAAGATGGGACAACAAGGTCACATGGTGCAGCAAAGGTAGATGGGACAACAAGGACATGGTGCTTGCATGGGGCAACAAGCAATCATGGTGTAGCAGTATGAGCAGTGACAACATTGTGATAAGGGGCAGCATGATGTGAAATGCTACAACACAATGATGGGCATCATGACAAAGTAAAGTGTAGCATGTTGTGTGCAACACTTGCTAGTATAGTACAGTGATTTTAAATGCTACAATGAGATGCTGTACAGTGATGGGTACAGTCATGATTAGTGAATCATAATGAGGTCCAACATAGTGATGATGGGTGCAACACGACGCAACACAGTGAGGTGCAACATGATGACAAGGTGTAGCACAATGATAGGTGATGGAGTCACCTTAGAGAATCAATTGAAGCAGCATGTCTTCAACTGAGTTTAGCTACCTCATGTATCATCTTCTTAGAGATGATCTATGTTATTATAAGTCAAAGTGTTGACTTCTGTTGTAAATGTATTATCTCTCTTTCTCTCTCTCTCTCTCTCTTTGCTGAACTATTGAAGAACATATACCAAGAATTGATCAAGGGTTTGCCCTCATTGGGGTTTGTCCTTGGCTAGTGCCACATCTTGTGTCCTCTTGTCTTGGCTTGTCTTTTACGATCTATGTTTATGTTCTATCTGCAATTTACTTTAATGCTGATGTGATTGCTAATTTGGAAAATATATTGAGCTAACTATGAAAATTGAAATAAATTGCTTTAAGCATAGAACATACCTAAAATTAACAATATTCCCTACAAAACATCACATGGGAAGTATTTGAAGAATTGTTCCCAAAAAATGGATCAAGAATACAAATGTGAAATAGGTACAAAATTCAAGATGAATTAAAAGAAAGGGAGTCTTAGAAGAAAGGTGTGTTATTTAAGATATAGAACTTTAATGAAGCACTTATTAAGGAGATTGAATAGTTAAAACAAGGAAATATTAGCAAGGGGCATCAGAACAAGGATGAGTCAAGAGAAGAATAAAAAAGAAAGATGAAAAAATGTATAGGTTATGAAACCATAATAAAAAACTTTTGGATAAGGTCAATAGAGTGAAAGAAGAAAATAAGCATTATGAGAATCAAGGAGAAACAAGGATCTTAGATATAGCAACTACCAAAACACTTGAAGAGGAAATTTGCAAGAAGATTGAAGAAGCCCTAGACATAGTTGAAGTAAATTCAGAAATGCATTCTAGAATTGAAGAGGGACATTAGAATTTGATAGATGGGATCAAATTGTAGTTTCAAAGGATAAAAAAGACAAGTTTCAAGAAGGTCACCGAAAGATACTTGAAGAAGCTGAGGTCCATTTAGAGGATGTGCTTTCCAAATATGATGGTATTATCTCCAAGGCTAGAGTAATCAAAGACCAAGCAAAGAGGATAAAAGAGGCCATTGTCATTGTAAAGAAGACAGATAAAATCAATATGTAAAGTGAAGAAAAACCATAAAATGTGAAATCATATCAACATCCTCATTACCAAGAAAGATTTCATGGAAGACGGGGAGATCAATATCAACACTATCATGGAAGAAGTGGGAATACTTGTCAATATTCATGGAACAAGGCATCATAAAATCATTATTCAGTAGGATATTATCAAAGACCAACAACTACTACAAATTAGAGAAGTCACAACGACACTACATAGAATCAAAGGAAAGAAAATTATGCAACAACCATACATCAAGGGGTAAGTTTGAAAATAATTGAGCTTGGAGGGATGGATCATCATCAATGGCAAGATATATATATATATATATATATATATGTATATGAATATAAGGAAATTCTATTATTTGGTTTTATCACATGTGACACCCTTAATTGCAAAGCTTTGAGGACAATTCTTTTTGAAGGAGGGTACTATGATTTGATCCGAAGGGGGGCATATGTGGGGTTAAATGTATATGACATGACCCCAAGGGGGTGCATATATGGAGTTAAATGTGCATGTAATGTGTAAATATATATATAATTATATGAATATAAGGAAATTCTATTATTTGGTTTTATCACATGTGACACCCTTAATTGCAAAGCTTTGAGGACAATTCTTTTTGAAGGAGGGTACTATGATTTGATCCGAAGGGGGGCATATGTGGGGTTAAATGTATATGACATGACCCCAAGGGGGTGCATATATGGAGTTAAATGTGCATGTAATGTGTAAATGTATATATAATTGGGTCGGCCTAATGAGCAAGGGGCCATATGTGCAATATGTGCATAGGTATATATAGAGATTATATAGTCATTATTGCGGATATATGATTTGGATGTATGAATATGTTGGATTATTTCGAGGAGCTTCTCCTATTCTTTTTGGAGTTATTATGTAACATATCTCTCTTACTATATTGGAGTTGTGCTCCATGCTCACATTGATGTAGATGGTGTGTACTTTTGGTTTTTCATGTATTAGGTTCGTAACATTTGAGTGTACTTCTCTTGACATATTGGGTAATTATTGATAAGTCATATGTAATATCGGCCCTGTATTAGATAAAGATAAGATAGGATAAGTAAACTAGTGTTCAATAGATGACCTAAAAATGGATGGCCAATGGTGCTGATAAAATGAGTAAAATTAGTGATTTGAAGAGATAAATTCCTAGAATATTTAGTAAATTTTATAAGCGTCATTGGTAATTTACTTATTGGTTTCAATTAACATATATACTTTAGTATATTATGGTTTATGCTCTATTAGGATAGATCTTATTTTATAAACTCTTTTCAATGCATAAAAATGTCTAAATCTTGTTAAGAGCTTAATGATTGAGATTTTTTTAGAGTTTTTTGTTTGTTTATACACACACACACACACACACTTCTAATGTTTAATATTTATATTTCATTGATGACTTTATTGAAGCAATTATGCCTGTACTTGTAGGTGGTGGATGATGCTAAAAGAAGTCCTCCAAGGGTTCAGTTTCCCTATGAAGGTATGTTAAGGACCAAGGTACTTCTCGTTCTAGCTAGTAAAAAGTATATTATTTATACCTAACTTGTTAGGGTATTCACAAAACATTGCAACAAAAGAATGCATTTTCAAGATGCTATCAAGTCATGCATGACTAAAAGAAGAAATCCATTCTTAGGTGGAAGTATCAATTGTAATTCATTAGATATCATAAATACTAGTCATTTATTTGACCGCAAAACACCTAGAGTTGATTGCCAATGCTATTGATTAACATATTGTGATTCATGACAGGGACATCTAAATCAAAGAGCCAAAACAGAGCTAGAACATAGAAATAAACCATTAGCAATTTTTTTTTTTCTTTGTCGAAGAAATAATCTCACCCTACCATCACACACAAGCGAAGAATAGGGGCATATTGATACTAGACCAACTCTCATGGAGAACCTCCTCATTTTCCTTGGAATTTCAAATTGAAGACTAATTTATCACTAGCAAATGAAGTGGATGCTAGCCACAGTGCCTCCATCTCGCTGTTAATGCTAGCCTAAAGAGACCTCTGGAAACCATGTACTGTTTGCAAGATAGCCAAGAAAAGTTATTTCCAGATCCGTGTGATAGTAATACAGTGGAAGTATAAGCTGGAAACTATTAAACAACAATCTCATCTGCTTGTAAACTGCCACTTTGCTGCCAATTGTCAAATTTTTAGGAAAGGTTGCCGTTAAGTGGTTCCTAATTCACCAATGAACAGTAAAGAGTGTTGTCCTGCCCATCCAATCGTTGAAATTGTGGCTCAAAACTCTCAACCAAAATTCTCATCATAAAGAGGAAGTTCACTTGACCTAGGGTTTGCCTTATGAGACAACCCTCCCAGTTGGTGTGACATGTCACCCTGAAACACTTCCACTTATTGAAATTCAAGCCAATCCATGACTGCACACTAGAAGCAGGGGTCCAGAGTCCATACTTGAGAAAAATAGTAATGCGATCTAGCCATGCTAAAAATTCGTGAAAAATAGGAAAGATGGAAAATGAAGGGAATTGCTATGAGACTTCTGCCAACTATACCATGTCTAAAAATAGGCACTGTTGCCACACAATCTAGTAGGGGTACCTAAGGGACAACTATTAGAACAAAGTGACAACAATGGGACAAAGACCCACTGTCACCTCAGTGAGTGTCCCTTGCTCTTTACGGATTTTCACCAATGGGAGGAGTCTCGGTATTAGGGAAATCACCAATGATAGAATGAATGACTAGGTATTATGTGATTTCCAAGGCCCATTCAAGGAGAGACACATCAATGGCTCAATGCTTCAAGGAAGTTAAATGCTTTCCAAGAAAGGCCTAGGAGGAGATCGAGACTTAGGGCTTTACGTATGACAATACTACTAGATATTCCTAAGGTCAAGACACTAAGCGATGAGGTAGGACCTCTCAAAGAAGATTTATGTGATGATGTAACACTTCCAAAAATTTCTTCACTCTCTTTGAGAGACCTAAGAAAGACTTGTGCTAGACCTAGGGTTTTGATGAATAATGATGGGAAGAAATGCTTCCAAGGTATTCACGAGGTCAAGCCAAGGGAGAAGAAAGAACTTCTTATCATTTATTCCAATGAATACTAAGCTCATACAACCCTCAAAGAAGTCCCTAAGGTGAGAGAGAAAGACCTAGGTTTTCCCTCTTAGAGTAGCACCTAGGGCAAGAGATTTTATGGATGAAACTTGGGCGGATACCCACCAAACTTGGATCATAGGTAGCTTAGATCCCGAGCTTGATGTTTGGACCCTCAGATTCCCCAAAAATCGCCTCCCTAAAATTTCGTTGCAAGCCCTAGATTTCCTAGGTTTTCCCTCTTAAGGTGGCACCTAGGGCAAGAGATTTTATGGATGAAACTCTGGTGGATGCCCACCAAACTTGGAGCATAGGTATCCTAGACCGTAAGCTTGATGTTTGGATCCTTGGAATCCTGAAAAATCACCTCCCTAGAATTTCCCTGCAAGCCCTAGATTTTCGCTCTACCTTTAGGGGACTGAAATTTAGGAGGAGAAAAGGAGGAAAGAGAAGTTGATCACCAAACCTCTTGGACCAGTGCCTAGTCCTTTGGGCTATGGAGTCCTAGATGCATTAGATTGGCTAAATTTGTCCTCAAGGAGGTCAAAAGTTGATGCCCCAACATAATTACCTACTATTAAAATATGGAGTTTTGTGAAGAAAAATGACATTTTATCACTAGGAACATTCATTGCATGTTATATCATGATTAACATATGCAAGTGCCAACCAAAAAACTTCCATTTCTTTTTCTTCAACAAAATTAGGGCATAATAGTATTAACATTAATTGCAACAATTACATACATTAGACATTTTCAAGAGAAATATTTCATCAGCAAAAGAACTTACAAGATAATCATGCAATGTATCCATCCATATTCAAGAAGTAGCTCCAAGACAAGATAAAAAATCAGCTCCAAATACCATAGTGCATCCAAGATACTCCAATAGCTTCCAAAGAAAAAGTGCAAGTTCTTTTACAAAAGAACAATCAAGTGATGATGATGAGTTCTCACAAATGAGACTTGTCTCTATTTATGCGAGTCTCTCCTAATTCAATTTAGCATAATGAGCCCCCTAAATTAGAAAATAATGTGCAAATAACAAATCTTGGTGACAAGCCCACCAAGTAGCTAATAAAGTGATGAAGAAGCCATCCATAAGTCAGCCCAAAATGATGAAACAATGGTGTAGAAGGGTTGTTGGAAGGCCTAATTGAGTCCTCAAGGTGCCATGATGAAAATGAGGGCTCCATGATTGGTGGTCAAGGGGTTGGCCCCTTGATCTCTAAGCAAAACATCACGTGGTGCTCCAAAGTGGCTCTGGGGCACAATTAGTGGTCTGATGGGTCTCCTCGTGTAAAATAAACCTGTAGATTGCTCCAAATGAGGGTACGAAAGATGGTGCTTTCCCTCCCATGTCTCTAAGATGAGACATACCTCCTCTGAGCCTCAGATTAGTTGCCAAACCCTGTATACAATCCTACGCTGACTAGGGGCACTACTGGTCCAAGTGCATCATCTCACATATAATTTGGGGCAATGAACAAGCTGCTGAAGGTGTTGAGGCTGCCCATGGCATGAGATAATGTTTTGTCACATGATGGAGACCTATGGCTCTCAACGCATCCCTTACAAGTGTTGATATGATTCTCTAGTGGTCTTGGGCCCAGTTAAGTTGCCCAACCCATGATGAACCCACCTGCTAATCCTGTATAAGATCCAATGCATCTCTTCACCTTTAGATACAATAATTCATCATCGCAATTGAGTGATTAAACTTATACAGTTGATCTAGGGTTTGCTGCCCTAGTTTAGGGTTGATCTAGGGTTTGCTACTGCTGATATACCTCCCTAGGTAAGAGTAGTTAATCAACAACCCTATTAGGTGTTCCCAACCCCTAAGAGGAAGGACATGTCCAAGGTACGTTCTTCATATGGTAGGTGTCATCTAGAGAATGATGAGGTGAATGGGGACATAGGGGTGTCAAGGCCGAATGCCATGGGCTCAAGGGTGGTAATGATGTGGAATGTCCACGTATTTGGATCTATAAATGTAGGAGGGAGCGATTGTGGTACACGAGTTACCCTTGTTGGAAACTGTAAAGTGGCAACTTATTATATCTTTTGTTTTTTTAACCTTGATGCTTGCTTGTGAATCTTAGTTATCTTGTTTATTTCCTTTAGTTAGAATTTTTCATCAAATAATATCAAGAAACAACAACAACAAAGGACACAGATATAGGCTCTTAGCCAGAGAAAAACCCCTCCAAGGGGAAAACCTGGAAACTCTTCTCTTCTTAGAATATGCTTCAAGTGAGATATAATGAACCAATCCTTAGACCAAGTCCTTCTCTTACTACCATGTCGACCCTTCCTGTTAACCTTCCTGCTACTTCCTTGCAACTTCGACCTGTCAGTAATAGCTGTTAAGTTATGGTATGTTCTATGCTTAGAGTAGTTTACTTATCTTATTATTATCCACAGATTAGCAATCACATGTACATTAAGTAAAGTGCAGATAGAACATTTAAACGATCAACAGAAAACAAGCCAAGACAAGAGACACAAGATGTGGCGGCTAGCTAGGGACAAACGCCAATACGGGGAAACCCTTTGATCAAATCTTCTTTTATCTTCAATAATTCAGCAGAGAGAAATAGTACAAAGATCTGATTTATATCAGCAGTAGCAAACCCTAGGTCAACCCTAAACTAGGGCAACAAACCCTAGATCGAACTTGTCAAGTCTCCATCGGTGAGTCATTCATCGTGCACTAGTCCAAGACTTCGCCATGCACTGGTCCAAGACTTCGCCGCACATAAGTCCAAGACTTCGCTGTGCACCAGTCCAAGACTTCACCGCGCATCAGTCCAAGACTTCACCGCTCATCAGTCCAAGACTTCGCCGTGCACCAGTCTGAGACTTTGATTGACATGTTTTGGCTCGGGTGAGAGAGAGAGCCTTTCTGCGCATGAGAGAGAAGAGATATGATGAGACGTGAGTGACCAAATGAGGAGGAGTCATCCTGTATTTATATCCAAACGTTGAAGGTGAAAAGATGTGTCTGTTGGGCGTCTGAGTGTACATAAGTTGCTCACTGACTTTGATAATTTGTCAATAATCAAAATAAATTCATATCTCCATAAATACTTATCGGAATCAGATGGTCTTTAGATCAATCCCACACCTCTCGACGAGAGGAATCTACGAAAAATATTATCAGCGATGAAAAAGGTGACCCACATGGAGTTTGGCCCTAGTTGCCAATTTTAACAACAACCCAACTACTTGACCCAACAACTTTGACCTCCAACAATTTCGCCCCAACAAATGTTGCGAAAAACATAATCTATCTTCCTTTTGAGACCTTCCTGTAGCAAATTAGCGCTCCCCAAGGTCAACAAGGTCAAGACAAGGATTTTTCTCTTTCCAACAACTCGTTCCTACAATTCTGCTCCCCAACAACAATTTCGTTCCCCAACAACTCAGACCTGCAACTTCAGCCTCTTTCCGGTTGCAAAAATCCTTGCTTCTTCCCACATATGAGAGAGATAGAGCCCAAAAGCAACAAATTTTGTCCCCCCAGCTTCTCCTAGAACTTCACTCTCTTTCTTTTGCCTCTTCCAACAATAGCTCGAACTTGTGTTTGTGTGTCCTCAAATGAAATCGAACTGCTCTTTATATAGCGTTCTCAAAAGGTCAAATTCTCTCCTTTGGCCAACTTGAGGATCCTAGGGCCGACTTGTACTCTTGGAGATTCTAGGACTTTCTAGATTCAAAAATATTTTTTTTACAATTACAAATTGCCCAGAAGGGTCTTATAAACATGATGTTGACTCCTTTGACTCATGACAATAAATCCTAAGACCTAACAAACCCTAGAAGCACGAAGAACATGCTTTTACCTAAAAGACAATCAATAATGAGCATGAAACCCACACTTGAATAATCTTATTTTCTTTTTCTTGTTTGTTACATAGTATACATATTGAAATGAATACAACAACAGTTATGAAGATCGAAACTAGTTACATTAACACTCCCTCTTAACTAGGGAGGTATTCATAATTGTACCTCTAGTACAACATGATATCTCAAACTGAAGAGTTCTCAAGAAGAGTCAGATTGATAAGCCATACTATAAGCATCATTATCATGACCAACACTGTCCGTGAGGCTAACTGGACAAGCTCTTCTTTTAATTCAAGAGCATTATGTTGGGAGGATTTATGTGTGATATTGCACTACCTCTCTATGGCACATACTCTATCCGGATGTCCACAAGGTATGTCCTTTTAGGACTATTCTTATCTTGGATTTCCATACCTGAGTCCTCAAAGAATATTGATCCTCTTCGATCACTCTTATCTTGGATTCCTATCCTATTCTCAAAGACTGTCAGTTCCTTTCCTTCTTGCAAGTTATATCAAGGAAACTACATATGCTTATCCAATCCTTCGTCATTCTCTCTTCCCTATTCTTTCTTAATCTCGAGAATAGAACCTTGCTCCTTCAAGGAGACTCTTTTGCTCCCTCCCAAATCCAGAGGAGATTCCAAGCTTCCTTGCATTGATGGAAGCCAACACCACAAATCTTATAGCTTGTCTTCATCAGAGTATTAGCTACAAGTTCTTCATAGCTACATGGCTCCCTCTTTCCTTCACATCTCTTGCATCGACCTCGTTTCTTTTCGAGGTATCATGGAACTATCTCCACTCTTCGTTCTTGTGATAGGATCTAGGTCACCTCTCTTGCTTATCACTTTCCATCTTTGATATGAAGGCATTTCATCAAACCTTCCCGATCTTCAAGCTTGATCATGGCTTCCTCTTGAAAGTGATCTTCTTTGACCTTCAGGGTATCTTCTTGCACAACTACCTTTTTAATCCCAAGATATACCCATCTTGACTTCATAGTTGTCAGGTGCCAGATATTGAGCTTCCCTCAATATTTTTCATTCATATAGTTGACCTTCTCATCATCCATTCCTGCAACATCCTTTTTTAGGTAGCCAAAATAACATGTTAACCAGATAACCAAACCAAAAATGAAATAGACTTACCTCACCACCGTGACCTTCTCGTTTCATCAACATCCTTATCGACCATCTCCACTCAAATTTTTCCTTCTTGCATCAAAGTGCCCAAGGATCAAACCTGATTACAAAGTTACAACTTTTCTTCCAGAGATTATACTAGAGGTTAATCAATATCAAATACATATTCTAGAGAAATTCCTAATCATTTTGTTAATTTATGGTATGTTCTATGCTTAGAGCAATTTACTTCTTTTTATTATTATTATCCATAGATTAGCAATCACCTGTACAGTAAGTAAAGTGTAGATAGAACATTAAACGATCAACAGAAAACAAGCCAAGACAAGAGACACAAGATGTGACGGCTAGCCATGGACAAACCCCAATATGGGGAAACCCTTTGATCAAATCTTCTTTTATCCTCAATAATTCAGTAGAGAGAAATAGTACATAAATCTGATTTACATTGGCAGAAGCAAACCATAGATCAGGGCATCAACAACATTAGTCAATATCTGTCAGATCATCTAGATCAGCTGCATTAGTCAATATCTGTCAGATCATCTAGATCAGTGGCATCAATCAATATCTGTCAGATCATCTAGATCAGCGGCATTAGCGGCTCCAGTCAATATCTGTCAGATCATCTAGATCAGCGACATCAGTGGCATCAGTGAATATCTGTCAGATCATCTATATCAGCGACATTAGTCAATATCTGTCAGATCATCTAGATCAACGGCATCAACGGCTTCAGTCAATATTTGTCAGATCATCTAGATCAGCGGCATCAACGACATCAGTCAATATCTATCAGATCATCTAGATCAGCGGCATCAGTGGCATCAATGAATATCTATCAGATCATCTAGATCAGCGGCATCGACGACATCAGTGGCATCAGTGAATATCTGTTAGATCATCTAGATCAGCGGCATCAGTCAATATCTGTCAGATCATCTAGATCAGCGACATCAGTCAATATTTTTCAGATCATCTATATTAGCGGCATCAGCGACATCAGTCAATATCTGTTAGATCATCTAGATCAGTGGCATTAGCGGCATCGGTCAATATCTGTCAGATCATCGAGATCAGTGACATTAGTGCATCAGTCAATATCTGTCAGATTGTCTAGATCAGTGGTATCAGTCAATATCTATTAGATCATCTAGATCAGCGGCATCATTGGCATCACTGGCATCAGCATCATCGACATCACCGACATCAACATCATTGGCATCACCGACATCAACGCTAAAATAGGGCAAGCAATATCTTGCAAACCGACCATCGGATCGGCTTGATTCCTTCACCAAAAAATGCGGCCTTCTGAGGAGAGTCAAATCCACCTACAACGCAGTTCAAAGAGGGAGAAAGATGGTCAATGCTGGTCAAACTTCCGATTCGCAGTTGCAACCCTAAATCTGCGTCCTTTCTTCCACATATGTGAGAGAAGAGTCTCTTACTGTGCAGTAGGAGAAGAGCCTCTTTTCTGCACAGGAGAGAGAGAGAGAGAGAGAGAGATGTGATGAGTTGAGCGAGTCCAAATGAGGAAAATACCTCTTGTATTTATACACAACTGTTGATGATTGAATAGATGCGACTGTTGGGCTTCTGAGCCTACATGAGTCGCTAGTAGGCTTGATAATTATTCCATAATCAAAATAAATTTATATCTCCATAAATACTTATCGGAATTGGATGATCTTTAGATCAATCCTACACCTCTCGACGAGAGGAATCTAATAAAAATATTATCAGCCATGAATAAGATGACCCTCATGGAGTTTGGCCCTAGTCGCCAATTTTAACACTCCCTCTCAACTAGGTAGAACTCCATCTGCAATCTGTTTGTCGGTCGCTACTATTCTTCCATCAAATGCACTACCCTGT
>APFE031167019.1:21447-60063 GCA_000404065.3 Pinus taeda | reverse complement strand
TATTTAGTTATATGTATTCATACAAGTTTAAAAATGTAATTTATTTTTGAAATAAATCTATTAATGCAAGTAAAGATATATCTTATACAAAACTATTTAAGATTAATTGATAATTAGCTTTAAGTGGTTTATTCATGCTACATGAAAAATCCAATGTCATAGATGAATGCCTTTTAATACACATTTAATCTTCAAAATCAATATCTTAATGATAATTTAGAAGTATTTACATTAAGTATTTAATAATTAAAGAACACGGGGACTTATATAAATTTCAACTAAAAATTAATACATGAGTTACATTTCACATTTATTTCTTCCCCATTAAAAATGCTTATCATTTTCTCTTCTTAGTAAAAGTAAATGGTCAATCATGGTTTTCCATAGTACTATTGTTTGACACTAAATTTACATCGAGACTATTATTGGTTTTGACAATGTTTACGAGGAGAGATCAATATCCACACGACCATCAATTCTGCTAATATTTGAAAACCACTGCCTCCACTACTTACAAGAATTCACCACTAAAGTTTCTTGTTTACTTCATTTTGTGACACTGCCCATCATAATGGAATGACTTGAATACCAATTTAAGAACTCTCATTTGATGTACTTGGATTTGAGTGGAGATAGACCAATGGTGCCTAACCTGCTTGAAATACGTAGATCAACAATGTATAACCTTTATAGTAGATGCCTGCATTCTATGAAGATGAATGATGACCCCCTCATTAGTGCTTCATAAAGGCACAAAAGGGTCGTAGGAAATTGAGCACAAGAACATTTTACTAAGGTTTAAATAGACTAGTTTCAATGCAATGCAAGGGACACCTATCCTTGTCATTTACAATAACATCCTCACATCACCATCATTCAATCAACAAATCCCTTGTAGGTTGGGGTAAAGGGGGTTAGAGTTGCGAGACATAAAATTTAAACATCGACAAATCTGGCATGTTATCCATAACTATAATATCTTGATTGGATGTTTGACATACTAATATGATTTAACTTAAGTCAATTTCTTCTAAGAGTTGGATTTCACACTCCTTTTGTGTATTGATACTATTATACATAACAACCCCATGTTTGACCTATACATGATCTCTAATTGGTTTTGCAAATTATTTTAATGTTGAATCAAGTTAATATGGAAATTTACAAAAAAAATGAATGTTGTTGGAGGCCTTGTAATAGAATACTTCCAAATTTAATGAAATATGTGTTTTAAGCAATGACACATGGAAAACATCATGGGATTTGGAGGTAGTGCAATTCGATAGGATACTGACCTAATCCTCTCAATAATATTGAAGGGTCCACAAAACGATGGTGCTAGCTTGGCAAATGATCAAATCCATAAGGATCTCTTCTTTGATTTGATGTGCAAGTACACGTGTTCCCCAACCAAGAACTCCTTGAATAACCTGTTATGATCTGCATAGATCTTCTACCTATCCTGAGCTACTTTAAATTTTTTCTTGATTACCTACATTTCCTGTTCCATTTTCGCCAACATGTGTAGTCCAATCAACACCCTTTTTAACAACTCACTCCCACTAATGGGAGTATTGCAATTCCACCCATAGAGTGCCTCAAAAAGACTCATCTTCAAAGATTCATGATACCTATTATTGTAAGTGAACTATACTAGTGGAAGATACTCTTCCCACTTTCACTGATGATGCATCATGTAAATCCTCAACATGTCCTACAATATCCTCTTGACCCTCTCAATCAGAACATCTTTCTACGGATGATAAGTTGTACTAAAGGCCAACTTTGTGCCCAAACCTGCGAATAACTCCTTCCAAAACTTGGAAGTGAACTTTTCATTCCTATCTCACATAATCTTCCTTGTAACTCCATGAAATCTAACCACATCTTTAATGAATACCTGTGCTACATCACTAGATGAGGATGTGGGCTTCACTGGAATGAGTGTGCTACCTTTGTCAACCTGTCCACCACTACCGTGATGGAATCATGTTGTCTCATTGTCCTCAACAACCCTGTGATAAAATCCATGGAAATGACCTCCCATTTCCATTCATGAATCACAATTGGCTATAGCAATCCACCTATATTCTTACACTCTACCTTCACCCACTGACAATTAAAACACCTAGCCAAAAACTCTGCTACCTCCTTCTTCAAATTTAGCCAATAATAGAATTTCTTCACCATCGTCAGTTTCTTCTGATATCTTGGTTGACCTGAATATGGTTTCACATGAAACTCCCTAAAGATCACCTTCTTGAGCTCACTTCTATCCGACGCATATATCCTATCTCTAAATCTAACCAATACATATGTCGTGAGATGATAGTCCACAATCGATGCACTTGCATCTGTACCTATACCACCACATGTAACTGTACCTGTACCACCACATGTAACTATACATGTACCACTACTTGAACTCTGCTACAACTTGTTCATGATCTCCATATACCAAACATCCTATTGACATGCATGCAAGATCCTATCCTATAGATGTGTCCCATAGGAACTCATAGTTGTTTTATGATTTAGCTATATCAACCTATTAAGAGCATTTTCGACCCTATTCTCTTTACCTTTGATATACCTAATCTAAAAATCAAACTCATTGATTGTGGCCAACCACCGAGCCTGCTGATGAACCTAGGTATTGAAAAAATAATGTTGCAACTCCCAGGGCTACCGACTTTACTTATCAACCCGGGGTTCGTACAAACTTGGAGGTAACAGTGTTATATGCACAAGTAAAAGTGAAAGTACCACATGTTGTCATTACTCATGTGGCAAGAGACCCTAGGGGTTCCAAGCTAGACTTCTATAGGGTCAGAAGAAGCTTAACTCTTTGATGGAAGAAGAGCAAATCTATCCTAAGGGATAGCTACTTCTACTACAGTATTGAAGAAAACAGCATGAAATGCTAAACCATACCATAACCTAACTAACCATCCAAATAGCTATGCTAAGGAAAATTGCTAAATTAACACTAATATAATGTTGTTATCTAAGTTGGAGAGGTAAAGAGCATCAAAACCAGACTAAGGTGTAAGCAAAGGAAACTAAGCTAAATCGGTTTTCAAGTGGAAGAGCAATCGTAGGTTGAAATCAATGAAAGGATTATGCAGGACCATTCAACCCAAGGAAACTCATTGTATTTTAGTAGACATAGGGGGGTCATGTGTTTTAGGGAAATTGGTTTCCTAAGTGTTAAGTTAATGTAATATTTAGGCTTTTAAGTGAGTAGGATAGGAATTAATTAGATGTGTAAGGATGTTTGTAAATGCTCTCGAATAAAGGAGAACATGAGTGGTTAATAATGACAAGAGAGTTAGAAGTCAATTATAACTCTAAAGGAAGTTTTATGATTCGAGGAACTAGAGAGAGTTCTTAGGAATTAATTGAAGTTAGAAGTGGACATAGAGAACATTGAGTCAGTTCAATAGATCTAGGATTTGAACCAGAATTAGTTCAACAAAACCTTTCTGGTATAAATGTAAGCCTACGGGCAGAGTAGATGAGGAGGCCACTGATACTGAAGATTAGGCCTGTGAGAGACAGAGAGTCTTGATATGTAATCAATTGCTCATAATTATAGGTTTATTCCATAGTTTTGTAAGTGTGTGGAACGTATATTAAATGATTGAATTATATGTGAATTCGTAGCTTCTGTAGATACAAAAAGGAGAGAATGATTCATAGGAATCATCACGGGTCTTTGAATCCAATTGGAAGATCATAGTAAGCTCTGGAGAGGTAGCAAAGTGAGAATTCGTAGAGGAAGTTAAGCTAGAAGGAAGCGAAAAAGTGAAAAAACCAAAACTCTGAAGAAAAACCCAAAACCATAAGGAAAAACACTAAAGGACGAAGTAAAGTCAAAGGAAAGGAACGAGCAGAGAAGTGAAAAGGTGATGCATATGAACCGTTGGATCTTGAAGATCAACATCATAGGCATCAAAGAACGAGGACCATCGATCTCATAGATCAACGGTCGTCGTGTGATAGAAGAGCGCGGGAAGTAACTAGTGAAAAGACGGATTTATAAGCGAAATGGTATTTCAGGCGATGAAGAAACCATAAGCGGTATCAAGCGTTGAGAATCTGATCCCATACATATCATGACACATAGCATTAAATTGGAAAGGAGAAACCGCTTTATCGGGTGGTTAAACCCCATGCTCATTGTCTATCCTAAATAGATAACAATCATCGGATACGATGGAGGAAGATCTATGGTGGTAGGTCATCGTTCCGTTCTATTGATCGGGTGGAAGTCCTAGCGTCGAATCGAGTCTAGATCGACGATCATAATTTGATCGAAGAAGGGTGAATAGAAAGCGACATGCGATAATACAAAGGGCCAATAAGCGGACCCGATGGAGTTATATGGCACAGTTAAATGGTTTTGAAGTCTGATATTGTGTTATCACATGTCAGATGCGATAGAGGTCTTTGTTAACAGAACCTGAGAAGAATTGCGATTATGATAAGCGATAAGGTGGAACCTTGAGAAACGTGCTAAGGTCGTACCAAGGTGGAAAAGGTATGTTTGCATATATTTCCTTTGTAAATGGGTTATAAAGGATTAGGCGCAGTTATATGGGGTTTTATGTATAAGTCCAACAATGAAAGGTTTTATTTGTTAAAATTATATGTAACCAAGGCTTAAAGATGAAAAATTTATATATATGTGGTTAATGGGGTAACGAAGGTTATGAGGGGCTTTAAAGTCCTGGTAGGAAGGACTTAATGAAAGGATCTAATAAAGTCTTATGTAAAAGCTCGAGGGTTGATTGAGGTCCCGATAAATGGATAAAGCTTAAGGGTTAGACTATGTTAGTTAGTCTATAAATTATTACCATTGATGGTTGAAGATTTGACTCCCTGGTGAGTTAAATACCTAGGAAAAATGTGTTTATGCATTTTACATGCATACTCAAGGTGTAAGCGGGGATAATCCTGTTATCATTTGGTATCAAAGCAGAATTGTAATTGAAACAATTGGTCTTAAAAAAGAACAAAGAAACTATATGTGAAATAATTGAGAACAAAGTTATGTGTCAAAGATGTTTATGCAGACAAGGAAGGATCGGATTCTAATCTGACAGAAAGTAGGCACACAGAGTTGATGTGTAGCAGAACTTGCAGATGCAAGAAACAAAGGAAAACTGATTCAAGGTACACGTGGAATGGTGAAACAAGGTCATGTTGAGATCTTGAAGGTGAGGTGATATGTTCTATTTTGAATTGAGGATGTGTGTTTTTACAATAATGCACAGGTGATAACATAAGAAGGTAAGAAGGTTGCAGAAATCTAGAGCAAGGAGTGCTCAATTGGTTCCAAAGGAAAGAAATAGAGAGATGCTAAAAGGCTGAGCTCAAAGGAGAGAAGTTTAGTAACGCATATTTAACCAGAAGGAAACTTGTTGCTGTAGAGGGATTGTTGCAAATCACAAAGGCAATTCCATAGAGGATGTGGGTAGAATTACCAAGGTAATGAAGGAAGCTGGTAAGACTTTCTAAGTGAGAGAAGAGGTGGTCAGAACCAAGTATTTAATTGTAATTGAAATACAAGAGGACAGTTGTGTTCTTGAGAATTGTAGATGAGTTGAACCCTAGAAGGAGCAGAGAGAAGTGCTCAAAGGAGGTTCTAGAGATAGAGAACCAAGGGCTTTCCAAAATACCAAGTATAGAGGAAATCTTGGTGAGGTAAGTTGCAACAAGGAGGACTTGTTGTTGCAGAGGTTTTAATGCAGCTCATAGTGAGTGAGTGAGGAGCTCATGAAGATAGAGAAAAAGAAGATGGCTATTGATAGTCATAGAAGAGGTTCCGAGGAAGACCATGGCAGAAGAAAGATGAAGAAAGAGGATGCCAAGGAAAATGGAAAGAGGATGAGTCAGGAGGAAATTGACAAAGATATTGCAGAGTTAAAATAACAACTCGATGCATTAAGGAGAATACTTAAGGAAAGCCAGAGACCAGGTTGGGTCTTGAGGAAGAAGCCAGTGAAGTGGCATAGGCTACAGAGAAGGCTACAGCAAAGGCAAGTAAGGTGGCTGATGGAAAAACTCACAAAAGCTAACTTGGAAATGAAAATGGAAGTGTCCATTTGTGAAGCAGAATAGGGTGAAGTTTTGGGTGAAGATGAAGACTTGAAGACTGAAACTTCAAGTGAGGCAAAAGGGTCACATGGTTTTAAATCTGACAATTTGTGTATGTTTGTAGGTGAAACATTTAAAGAAGAAAAATTTGCTGATATTTTCATAAAGGAGGAAGAAGACAAGTGGAATCTAAATTCTGTTCTGGAAGAAGATGATATAGATAGGTCTCATATACAGTTTGAGAAAGATATCAAGCAATCAAGTGAAGGGCTTGAGGAGATTGAAGAGGAGACTATCGAAGAATTTCTTAATCATATGAAGGATTTAGAACAACAAGAAGATATGATGGCTAAAACATCAAGTGGGACCAAAGGGTCTTATGTTTTTAAGAATGATAGTTTGTCTTTGGATGCAGAACAAATGAAGGAGAATATTAATGCAAATGTTGAGACAAGGATAGCTCTTGGAGAAGGTAAAAAAAAAGAGATTAACGGTAAACTTGAAGAAGAGACTATGTTAACTAAAAACATATTAAATGATCATCAATTCACTCTGATGATAGGCACAGTGCAAATAGCCATGGAAACTGTTGAGACAGTCAGTAAGAAAAAAGGACATATACTGAAAGATGTAAAGAAGGAAGAAACCTATGCAAAGGATTTAACCTTGGGAGAAGGAACACTAACAAAGGAGTGTTTTGCAAAGGATGAGCAATCCTTTGAAGCATTCAGAAGTATGGAAGAGTATCTTTGAGAAGATAAAAACCCTAAAGTAAAGGAGGATGGAGAATGTCTCTTAAATGGGAGAAGTAGTGGTTTATTGCAGCAGAAAGAACTTAATAATGCATTGATATTTGAAACTGTGACAACACAGGAAGAATTTCTTATGAAAGAAGGAGATGAAATTTAGTCTGAAGAGATGATATGTGAAGCAACAGTTGAGACTGTTGAACCTTGTGATTTTCAAATTGATAATTTGCTTATAAATGCAGGAATTATAAGTGATGAAGTAGTACTTATGAAGTGTCACAGAGAAATTGCATTGTTGGAATATTTGCTGGAAAATAGAGTATGATAGTGTGATTGCAGAAGGAGTTCACTACAGTGGAAAAGAACAAGAAGACATCATTAGAGTAGATGATGTGAAGGAGAGACTAGTTGACAGTCTCATGAATTCTTTTGAGAATTCAAAATAGCGTATTGATGTGCTGACAGAGGAGAAGGAAACGGAGCAGCAAACTGAATTGTTGTCAAAGGAAGATAAGGCATAGAAGCCTTATATTTTTTATTTTAACAAGTGTTTTGTGAGTGCAGGTTTTGTTGCAGATGCTGAGGGAAATTTGGCACAGATGAGTAGCCAAATAAATATGAAAGAATAAGATTCTATGGAAGAATTTAATCCATGGAATAGAGATGTTCAATTGCTTGAGAGAATACTGGAAAGTCAGAATTCAATGCAAAACTTAGATGTTGTAGAGGGAGATATCCTTAAAGATATTCAGGAAGTTTGGGTGGAATCAATGTCTATAGTGGTACCTAGAGGAGTAACTACAACAATATCTAGGGCAAAAAAAGTTGGACCAAGAGAAAAAGTAGAAGAAAATGTAAAACAACAGTAGTTTGAAGAGTTAGTGGATAGAAGCAACAACCTGAAGCAAAGAGAAAGAGAAAGAAGTAAGAGGAAGATTATGGACCAGTCCAAAGATGTTCTAGAAAAAGAAATTGAAGAATTGTGGCAACTAATGATGAAACAGGCGATAGAGAGAAAGTAGATGATAGAAGGAAGGATGATCAATCAGAACTTGAACCTGATTGACAAGGAGAAGAAGATGGAGCAAAAGACAACAGAAGTATAGCAACATCAAGAGAACAAAGCATTTGTGCAGCTACAAACTAAATTTTGGGACCCTGGAGGTTTTTATCAACACATGAAGACACATGATCAGGAGATCATGAATATTTTCTACTTTGGGAGTCTAATGCAGGAGCATTCAACCCAAGGACAATCATTGTATTTTAGTAGACATAGGGGGGTCATGTGTTTTAGGGAAATTGGTTTCCTAAGTGTTAAGTTAATGTAATATTTAGGCTTTTAAGTGAGTAGGATAGGAATTAATTAGATGTGTAAGGATGTTTGTAAATGCTCTCAAATAAAGGAGAACATGAGTGGTTAATAATGACAAGAGAGTTAGAAGTCAATTATAACTCTAAAGGAAGTTTCATGATTCAAGGAACTAGAGAGAGTTCTTAGGAATTAATTGAAGTTAGAAGTGGACATAGGGTACATTTAGGAGTCATTTTAGTAGATCTAGGATTTGAACCAAAATTAGTTCAACAAAACCTTTTTGGTATAAATGTAAGCCTATGGGTAGAGTAGAGGAGGAGGCCACTGATACTGAAGATTAGGCCTGTGAGACACAAAGAGTCTCGATATGCAATCAATTGTTCATAATTATATATACAGAGGTTTATTCCATAGATGTGTAAGTGTGTGGAACGTATATTGAATGATTGAATTATATGTGAATTCACAGGTTCTGTAACAGGGGTTGCGCATTGAGTTCTGTAGATACACAGAGGAGAGAATGATTCGGAGGAATCATCATGGGTCTTTGAATCCAATTGGAAGATTAGAGTAAGCTCTGGACAGGTAGTGAAGTGAGAATTCACAAAGGAAGTTAAGCTCAGAGGAAGCGGAAGAGCGAAAAAACCGAAACCCTCAAGAAAAACCCAAAACCATAAGGAAAAACACTAAAGGATGAAGTAAAATCAAAGGAAAGGAACGAGTGAAGAAGTGAAAAGGTGATGCAAATGTACCGCTAGATCTTGAAGGTAAATGGCATAGGCATTAAAGAATGAGGACCATCGATCTCATAGATCAATGGTCATCAAGTGATAGAAGAGCATGGGAAGTAACTAGTGAAAAGGTGTGTTTATAAGCAAAATGGTATTTCGGGTGATGAAGAAACCATAAGTGGTATTGAGCGTTGAGCGTTTGATCCCATACATATCACAACACATAGTAGTAAGGTGGAAATGGGAAACCACTTTATCGAGAGGTTAAACCCCATGCTCATTGTCTATCTGAAATAGATAACAATTGTCGGATACGATGGAGGAAGATCTACGGTGGAAGGTCATCGTTCCGTTCTGTTGATCGAGTCAAAGTCCTACTGTTAGATCGAGTCTAGATCGACGGTCATAATTTGATCAGAGAAGGGTGAATGGAAAGTGACATGCGCTAATATGAAGGGCTGATAAGCGGACACAATGGAGTTATATGGCATAGTTAAATGGTTTTGGAGTCTACTATTGCGTTATCACATATCGGATGTGATAGAGGTCTTTGTTAACGGAACCCATAAAGAATCGCAATTGCGATAAGTAATAAGGTGGAACCTTGAGAAAATCGCCAAGGTCATACCAAGGTGGAAAAGGTATGTTTGCATATATTTCCTTTGTAAATGGGTTATAAAGGATTAAGCACGGTTATATGGGGTTTTATGTATAAGTCCAACAATGGAAGGTTTTATGTGTTAAAATTATATGTAACCAGGGTTTAAAGAGGAAAAGGTTATATATATGTGGTTAATGGGGTAATGAAGGTTATGAGGGGTTTTTAAGTCTCGACAGGAAGGACTTAATGAAAGGCTTTAATAAAGTCTTATGTAAAAGCTTGAGGGTTGATTGAGGTCCCAATAAATGGGTAAAGCTTAAGGGTTAGACAATGTTAGTTAGTCTATAAGTTATTACCATTGATGGTTGAATATTTGACTCCTTAGTAAGTTAAATACCTGGGACAAATGTGTTTATGCATTTTACATGCATACTCTAGGTGTAAGCGGGGATAATCTTGTCATCATTTGATATCAAAGTAAAATTGTAATTGAAACAATTGGTGTTAAAACAGAACAAAGAAATTATATGTGAAAGAATTGAGAACAAAGTTATGTGTCAAAGATGTTTATGCAGGCAAGGAAGGATCAGATTCTAATCTGACAGAAAGTAGGCACATAGAGGTGATGTGTAGCAGAACTTGCAAATGCAAGAAACAGAGGACAACCCATTCAAGGTACAGGTGGAATGGTGGAACAAGATCATGCTGAGATCTTGAAGGTGAGGTGATATGTTCTATTTTGAATTGAGAATGTGTGTTTTTACACCAATGCCCAGGTGACAGCATAAGAAGGTAAGATGGTTGCAGCAATCTAGAGCAACGAGTGCTCAATTGGTTCCAAAGGAAAGAACCAGATAGATGCTAAAAGACTGAGCTCAAAGGAGAGAAGCCTAGTGAGGTATATGTAACAAGAAGGACACTTGTTACTGCAGAGGGATTGTTGTAGATCACAAAGGAAATTCCACAAAGGATGTGGGTAGAATTACAAAGGTAATGAAGGAATATGGTAAGACTCTCTAAGTGAGAGAAGAGGTGGTTAAACCAATTATTTCATTGTGATTGAAATACAAGAGGAAAGTTGTTTTCTTGAGAAGTGTAGATGAGTTGAAGCCTAGAAGGAGCAGAGAGAAGTGCTCAAAGGAGGTTCCAAAGATAGAGAATCAAGGGCTTTCCAAAAGACCAAGTACAGAGGAAAGCTTGGTGAGGTAAGTTGCAACAAGGAGGACTTGTTGTTGCAGAGGTTTTAATGCAGCTCATAGTGAGTGAGTGAGGAGCTCATGAAGATAGAGAAAAATAAGATAACTATTGATAGTCATAGCAGAGGTTCTGAGGAAGACCAAAGCAGAATAAAGTTGAAGAAAGAGGATGCCAAGGCAAATGGGAAGAGGATGAGTCAAGAGGAAATTGACAAAGAGATTACAGAGTTAAAAGAACAACTTGATGCATTAAGGAAAATACTTGAGGAAAGCGAGAGACTAGGTTGGGTCTTGAGGAAGAAGCCAGTGAAGTGGCATAAGTTGTATAGAAGGCTACAACAAAGGCAAGTAAGGTGGCTGATGGAAAAACTCAAAGAATCTGAGTTGGAAATGAAAATGGAAGTGTCCATTTGTGAAGTAGAACAGGGTGAGGTTTTGAGTGAAGATGAAGACTTGAAGATTAAGACTTCAAGTGAGGCCAAAGGGTCACACGGTTTTAAATCTGACAATTAGCGTATGTTTGTAGGTGAAACATGTAAAGAAGTACAATTTTCTGATATTGTCCTAAAGTAGGAAGAAGACAAGCGGAATCTAAATTTTGTTATGGAAGAAGATGAGATAGATAGATCACATATACAGTTGGAGAAAGATTTCAAGCAATCAAGTGAAGGACTTGAGGAGATTGAAGAGGAGACCTTCGAAGAATTTTTGAATCATATAAAGGATTTAGAACAGTAGGAAGATATGATGGCTGAAACATCAAGTGGGACCACAGGGTCTTATGTTTTTAAGACTGATAGTTTGTCTGTGGATGCATAAAAAATGAAGGAGAATATTAATGCAGATGGTGAGACAAAGATAGCTCTTGGAGAAGGTAAACAACAAGAGATTAAAGGCAAACTTGAAGAAAGGACTATGTTAGCTGAAAACATAGTAAGGGATCATCAGTTCACTATGATGATAGGCATAGTGGAAATAGCCATGGAAACTTTTGAGACATTCAGTAAGAAAGAAGGACATCTACTGAAATATGTAAAGAAGGAAGAAACCTATGCAAAGGATTTAACCTTGGGAGAAGGATCACTAACAAAGAAGTGTTTTGTAGAGGATGAGCAATCTTTTGAAGCTGTGAGAAGTATGGAAGAGTATCTTTGAGAAGATAAGAACTCTGAAGTAAAGGAGGATGGAGAATGTCTCTTAAATGGGAGAAGCAATGATTTATTGCACCAGAAAGAACTTAATAATGAATTGATATGTGAAACTGTGACAACACAGGAAGAATTTCTTGTGAAAGAAGAAGATGAAATTCAGTCTGAGGAGTTAATATGTGAAGCAACAATTGAGACTGTTAAACCTTGTGATTTTCAAATTGATAATTTGTTTATAAATGTAGGAATTATAAGTGATGAAGTAGTACTTATGAAGTTTCATAGATAAATTGCATTGCTGGAATATTTGCTGGAGAATTAAGAGTATGACAATGTGATTGCAGAAGAAGCAGTTCATTATAGTGGACAAGAATAGGAAGACATTATTAGAGCAGATGATGTGAAGGAGAGACTAGTTGACAGTCTCACGAATTCTTTTGAGAATTCAAAACAGCATATTGATGTGCTAACAAAGGAGAAAGAAACAGAGCAGCAAACTCAATTATTATTAAATGAAAATAAGGCACGGAAGCCTTATATTTTTTATTTTAACAATTGTTTTGTGAGTGCATGTTTTGTTGCAGATGCTGAAGGAAATTTGCCACAAATGAGTAGCCAAATAAAGATGAAAGAAGAAGATTTTGTGGAATAATTTAATCCATGCAACAGAGATGTTCAATTACTGGAGAGAATACTGGAAAGTCAGAATTCAATGTAGAATTAGATGTTGTAGAGGGAGATATCCTTAAAGATATTCAGGAAGTTTGGGTGGAAACAATGTCTACAATGGTACCTAGAGCAGTAACTATAGTAATATCTAAGGCAGAAAAAGTTGGATCAAGAGCAAAAGTAGAAGAAAAAGTAAACCAACAAGTACAAAGTAAAAGTAACCAATAGCAGTTTGAAGAGTTAGTGGACAACAACAAAAGCCTGAAGCAAAGAGAAATATAAAGAAGTAAGGGGCAGAGTATGGACCAGTCCAAAGATGTGCTGGAAAAAGAAATTGAAGAATTGTGGCAACTGATGATAAAACAAACCATAGAGAGAAAGTTGATGATAGCAGGAAGGATGATCAATTAGAACTTGAACCTGATTGACAAGGAGAAGAAGATGGAGCAGAAGTATAGCAACAGAAAAAGAACAAAGCATATGTGCAGCTACAAACTAAAGTTTGGGACCCTAGACATTTCTATCAACACATGAAAACACATGATTAGGAGATCATGAATATTTTCTACTTTGGGAGTCTGATGCAGGAGCATTCAACCCAAGGAAAATCATTGTATTTTAGTAGACATAGGGGGGTCATGTGTTTTAGGGAAATTGGTTTCCTAAGTGTTAAGTTAATGTAATATTTAGGCTTTTAAGTGAGTAGGATAGGAATTAATTAGATGTGTAAGGATGTTTGTAAACGCTCTCGAATAAAGGAGAACATGAGTGGTTAATAATGACAAGAGAGTTAGAAGTCAATTATAACTCTAAAGGTAGTTTCATGATTCAAGGAACTAGAGAGAGTTATTAGGAATTAATTGAAGTTAGAAGTGGACATAGAGGACATTTAGGAGTTAGTTGAGTAGATCTAGGATTTGAACCAGAATTAGTTCAATAGAACCTTTCTGGTATAAATGTAAGCCTACAGGCAGAGTAGAGGAGGAGGCCACTAATACTGAAAATTAGGCCTATGAGAGACAGAGAGTCTCGATATGTAGTCAATTATTCATAATTATATATACATAGGTTTGTTCCATAGCTATGTAAGTGTGTGGAATGTATATTGAATGATTGAATTATATGTGAATTCGTAGGTTCTGTAACAGGGGTTGTAGGTTGAGTTTTGTAGATACGCAGAGGAGAGAATGATTCAAAGGAATCATCATGGGTCTTTGAATCCAATTGGAAGATCAAATTAAGCTCTAGAGAGGTAGCGAAGTGAAAATTCACAAAGGAAGTTAAGCTCAGAGAAAGCAGAAGAGCGAAAAAACCGAAACCCTGAAGAAAAACCCAAAACCATAACGAAAAACACTGAAGGACGAAGTAAAGTCAAAGGAATGGAACGAGAATAGAAGTGAAAAGGTGATGCATATGAAACATTGGATCTTGAAGATAAATGGCATAGGCATCAAAGAACGAGGACCATCAATCTCATAGATCAACAACCATCGCGTGGTAGAAGAGTGTTGGAAGTAACTAGTGAAAAGGCGGGTTTATAAGCGAAATGGTATTTCAGGTGTCGAAGAAACCATAAGTGGTATTGAGAATTGAGTGTTCAATCCCATACATATCACGACACGTAGTAGTAATGTGGAAAGGGTAAACCGCTTTATCGGGTCGTTAAACCCCATGCTCTTTGTCTATCCGAAATATGCAGGGTGAATAGAAAGCGATATGTGATAATACAAAGGGTCGATAAGCGGACCCGATGGAGTTATATGGCATAGTTAAATGGTTTTGAAGTCCGATATTGCATTATCACATATCAGATGAGATAGGGGTCTCTGTTAACAGAACACATGGAGAATCACGATTGCGATAAGCGATAAGGTGGAACCTCGAGAAATGCGCCAAAGTTGTACCAAGGTGGAAAAGGTATATTTGCGTATATTTCCTTTGTAAATGGGTTATAAAGGATTAGGCATGGTTATATGGGTTTTTATGTATAAGTCCAACAATGGAAGGTTTTATGTGTTAAAATTATATGTAACCAAGGTTTAAAGAGGAAAAGATTATATATATATGTGGTTAATGGGGTAACAAAGGTTATGAGGGGTTTTAAAGTCCTGGTAGGAAGGACTTAATCAAAGGATTTAATAAAGTTTTATGTAAAAGCTCGAGGGTTGATTGAGGTCCCGATAAATGGATAAAGCTTAAGGGTTAGAATATGCTATTTAGTCTATAAATTATTACCATTGATGGTTGAAGATTTGACTCCTTGGTGAGTTAAATACTTGGGACAAATGTGTTTATGCATTTTACATTCATACTGTGGGTGTAAGCAGGGATAACTCTGGCATCAAAGGAGGATGTAAGGATGCAGTAGCACATAGGGGCCAATGGATCGATTAACGAATAACAGATGGAGGGGGAGATATTGTCATGGGGCTTAAGTAAATAAATGGATGAATAGGGTTAATGAACAAGATGAACAACGAAGATCATATCGCGAGGGATTAAGTGAATGGATGGACGAACAAGGTAACAAAGAAGATGAACGATGGAGATCGTATCATGAAGGATTAAGTCAAGATATGGATGGACGCGGTTAACAGGAGTGACGAACGATTGAGATAGTATCGCGGGATAAGGAAACGTGCGGAAATTATGGAGCGGGTTTCTAAGGAGGTAAGTAGTTTCTTGTGCGCCCTTTAGGCTGTAAGCTATATTTTGAAATTTCATGTGATTAGCCTAATTGCGTGATAGGTAGCACAAGAAAACCACTTTTGTCGCATGCTCTCGAGCAAATAATGGCCATGCACTAATCCGTGCAAGATTGCACGATAGCCATTGGATCAAATAGCGCTCATCAACGGTGGAGATTGGCCAATCTATTTGGCAATCAGGTGAAGCGATAGTCGTCAGATCAAGTGAGGTAGATTGACGATGTGGGTTTTAAAGTGCATGAAGTGCTGAGGTGACGTGATAGTCGTTGGATCAGGGGAGGAATATCGACGGTGGGGACTTAAAGCACAAAAAGTAAGTGACAGTTGGAAAAACTAATGGATCGGATGGTGATTGGGAAGGTTTGTTGTGGACTGGACGATGAGGAAACAATGTATGAAGAACATGCTAAAGGAGGTTTCAAAGGGAAAACGAGAAAAAGACACAGTGAGGTGAACGAGTAACTGCATCAAATGACAAACTCCATAGCTCATGCGAGAACTAGAAACTTGTGTTTTTGGGGTTGCTAAAGGGTCTCTTCCTCAAGTCATGGTCCCAGAGGGATGAGATGAGGCCGGAACACCTCCGCACAACTTGACAATGATCTTTTTCGCCTAGATAACCTGTAAACAGAAAGAATGCACAAATGGAATTAAACTACAACACAACCGATCTACTCTACGCTACTGTAATGAAAATGCAGCTACCTAAGCAAATAACCAGAAAAACCATGAATCCTACTTAAGAAAATGAACAGAACCAAGAAGGTACTTAAGCAAATCAATAAAACAGAACTCTATGCTAGCATACATGTACAATAAAGAGGAGCTTTGGCTACTTGGGTCGGGCTCTAACCCAAGAGCTTCATCCCTCAGAGTTAACTCAGAGCTAGCTTAAACAAAACTCATTCTTATTATAAAAACCATGGATCATAGAACAAACTGTCACAAGTCTCTTGCAGCTCAGAAATAAAACAGAGTTTTACAATAGAAGTCTAAATCCTACTGAGGTCCTAAGCCTCTCTATTTATACATCTGAAGTCCCTAACTACTTCCTTTCCATTAGGGATGCTTTACCTCTAACTCAAAAAAAACTGGCTTTTATCCTTTTCACTTGCTCAATTGTCTTCTAGTCTTCAAAGTGATGGTTGTTTGCACTCCAAGCTGGTGGAGGAATATTCAAATGGAGGGGTAGTAAATGAGAAGGATTTACCTCCTATAATTACTCTCCCTTGTCCCATTCTAGTTTTATGAAGGTCTTTGCCATAGTTCCTTGCTTTTATCATTTACACTTGCATTTTCCCTTGCTTTTATCCTTTATTCCTAAATTACATGCACATTAGACCACAAAGCCAAATATCCAACTCTAACTCATTTCATAAACAAAATATAATCAAAATTATGCAATAAGTTGTGAAAATAGTTGGTTTGACTAAGCTAGGAGGTGAATTAAGGCTAGTTATGGCCCATATAATTACTCAATGATGAGGCTCATCACCTGCCTGCCATTCAAATTTGGTTTTTCAAATAAATACCACAAACCACTGTGATCACTCATCAATACAAACCTCATGCCTAGAAGATAGTGCCTCCACATCTTCAATGCATGTATGGTCGCTGCCAACTCAAACTCATGTGTGGAGTAGTTCTGCGTTTTCTCAATTGGTTTTCGTGACTCATAGCATACCACCTGTCCATCCTCCATAATGACTCTACCAAGTCCTCTCTTACAAATATCTGTACATACTACAAACTTTTTTGTCTGGATTTGCAATACGTAACATTAGTGCATGTGTCAACAACTTCTTGATCTCCTCAAAACTAGCCACACACTCCTCTGCCCATTTAAACTCCTTACCTTTCCTCTACAATGATGTAAAAGGATAATAAATCCATGAGAAGTTCTTGATGAAATCCTATAGCAACCTTCCAATCCCATGAAGGATCTCACCTCGTCTATGTTTCTAGGAGTTGCCCACTCCATGATGGCCCTTATCTTTTCTAGATCTAATGCTATTCCCTCGCTGGAAACAACATGTCCCAAGTAATGTACCTCATTCTGAAAGAAGTTGCACTTTCTAAGCTTAGCATACAACTGATTCTCTCTCAATATTGTCAACACTACTACTAAATTCTTGGCATGCTCTTCTTCATTTTTTGGATATACCAATATATCATCAATGAATACGATAACAAACTTCTCCAAATACAAACACAACACATTATTCATCAAGCACTTAAAGTTAGTTTGAACATTAGTTAAACCAAATGAAACTCCAGCAAATCAATAATGTCCATACCTGGTCCAAAAAGTTGCCTTGTATATGCCCTCTTCTTTAATGCATACCTGATGATATCTAAATCTCATATCAATCTTCGAGAATATTGTTACTCCCTTTAATTGATCGAAAGTGCTATCAATCCTTGGTAACGGGTACCTATTCTTGATGGTCACTTTGTTCAACTACCTATAATTAATACATAATCTGAGAGTACCATCCTTATTCTTCACAAACATTATTGGTTTACCCCAAGATGATACACTTGGCCTAATTTATCCCTTGTCCAACATTTCCGTCAACTACAAATTAAACTCTACCAACTTAGGTGTGCTCATCTTGTAAGGTGATTTTGATGTTGGAGCTACCCTTGGCACTAAATCAATAGAAAAGTCTACTTCCTTGTGAGGTGGAAACTCTGAAATTAGGGAACACATCCTAAAACTATTGTAGAACTGGGTACTTTCTCAAAACATTTGCATCCTCAACTTCATTACTTTTTCCAATAGAAATGTGCACTGCGAATAACACACACCCTTTTCTGTGACTATGTTTTTCCTGCATAATTGTCACCATCCTAACTAATGTCACTTTCTTCTTACCTTGCAAAATTCTTTGTTCCCCATTGTCATCCAAGCACTCAATGGCTTTGTCAGAACAATCCACCTTGGTTTTATGAAGGTACAACAAATCCATGCCCAACAACATACTATATGGTCCCAACAATAATACATTCAAATGTGTTGCGGTAGGCATAGAATTCAAATTAAATGCACAAGATCTTACCCAATGATGAACTCGCTTATTTGTACATGTAGCCAGCTGCACTAACCAGGACTTTGTGTGCACTTCTTTATTCAAACCAAACTTATCAACCAGGTAAGGATTAACATAACTATAGTTAGATCCAGGGTTAATCAAAATAGAAACAACTTGATCACAAAGCTTAGATTCCATCTCAATTGTAAATGCCTCATGGTTTGCATGTCTATTATCCAGTATTGCATAGATACGAGGAACACTTTGACCAACATCCCCAATGGTCTACTCCTCTTGTGCACTATATATCTAAGGCCTACCACCCTGATATTTTGGAAAGTCTCTCCTACGATGATCTCCTCCACAAGTCCAACACCACACAGTCTTGTTATTCTTCTCCTCAGGTCGAAGTCTCTGTCCTCTATCAAATACATTAAAATTATTTGGTGGTGCAACATTCTCTTCATTACCTGAATCCTAAGGTCGTACTCACTTCTTGTCCCATTTTCCCTTGTTGTTTGCATTACCCTTCCATTTCATCTTAGTCTCAACCTATGCTTCGATTGTTCATAACAATGTTTTAGCATTCAGATGGCCTCCTCCAATGATATGGGCTCATCAAACTCAATCATGTCTTTGAATGTAATCGGTAACCCACTAGTGAATCTTTGGATCTTGGCCTTCTCCTCCTTGAGGTAAGGCACATACCTCATTATCTCTAAGAACTCGCTAGTTTACTCCTCATATGTCATCGATCCCATCTTTAGCTCATAAAATTATTTTTCCCTCTCATTAAAGTATCTCTCTGATAGATACTTCTTCTTGAATAATCTCTCAAACTCACTCCAATTCAAGTCCTCCTCATGAATACCTCTGACATTCTTCACATCTTCCCACCAAATTTTTGATTTACCTTTAAGATTGAGTGTATCAATTATTGCTTTCATGTTCTTTTAGTAATCATGCAACATGAAGAACTTTCTCATACCAAGCAGTCATGCCTCTACATCCTATGACTTCTTCATTTCTCCATCAAATGTAGGTGCCTTTGATTTCTTAAAATCATCTTAAAAATGCCCCCTATCACTCTTCATGTAAGGATGATAGCAATGTCGATCATCATGCATATTAGAATCAGAACTAGAATAGTACCTATGTCTATGACCTCTCCTATCCAGAGTATCCAACAGTTTGTCGTGTCTAATCCTGTCATATCTATCTGACATGTGACTACCTTGTGACCTATTCCCATATGCCCCATTAGGTTTCTCCTCCTGCTCATGGCTGATTTGAAGTGGTCCTTATCGCTGCAATTTTGTCAAAAACTGAAGTATCACTGCATTTACCTCTGCTTGTTTCTCTTGTGATTGTATGATTATGTCATTGTCTTCCTTACAACTCCTTATTTCTTCCTTTAAGATTCTCAATGTATCTGCCAAATCAGAAGAGTTCCCCAGACCATGTTGGTCATCTAGTCCATAGGGAGAGTCTGAGGGATTGTGGTCTACCATATTACTAGTCATCTTTGATATTCTTCTTGCAAGGTATATGATGTCAGCTAAACAAAATCACAGTAAACCAATGTACCTTAATATAGTTCAGGGACGATACCTCATCTACAAGGTCAAAAAATCAGCGTAATACATGTATAACGTAATCATGGAAACATATAGAAATATAGCACATAAGCATATAACTATATAACCATCATTCTAGCCAGAGTCTAGTCATCATGCATGACCATATCAACTACAAATACCATGACCTCATGCATGAAAAAAACTACCACATCATTTTACGCTTGACCACATGTGGGAAATAATGTGCATGAACAATTCATAATCAACCATACACTCATGACGACAAAATCGACAACAACACTATCAACTTCACATGGCGACATTACTACCCTTGACCCATACCATACAAATGCAACAAGCACATCGTATCCCAACATAAGAAACACATATTAAACCTACATGAATGCATGAACAACACACATCCCATCTACTTTGAGGGGTGAACCATGCTTTGATACCACTTTGTAACACCCTCCTCCCACATCTACTCAAGTAACCAGCCAACTGGGGTAAACATGTGACGAGAAGTTACTATGATATGAGTTGACCTCCTAAGTCATGTTAAGAAAGTGGAATCGTTGGAAACACACCATACAAACCTTCCACAACAAAAACAAGACTCTCAGGAACCATCCTCACCACTCAAGTAACCATTCTATTAGTCCCACTAAATTTTTTTACCAATTAACCCCTGGATTCTCCATGATATGGGCTTGCCAGCATCTAAAGGGATCTAGACGCTCCCACAGTATGGCATGCTAGCGTCTAGGGACAATTTTGCTTAGTTCTATGTGAGCATCCCCAATATTTGAGCCACTTTTTCAGGCCCAGTGCCCAAGTCACTGCCTAGAATTGAATGACACCTTCAGAATAGAAATATAACAAGGGAATGACGATGCAAATGCAATTACTTAAATAAACCCTTTACTGGACCCCTACTAGCCATGACAAGAATTTTGTCAAACATGTCACAAATATGTAATCTACAGGTGTAAACAATAGATTTAAGCACATGGGTCTCATACTCATTTGAGAATCACTAAGAAGCATTGATGCCTCAGCATATTAGCTGAATTTTCATCCATTAGGCCATAGATATAATGTTCATTCATTTACAATTAAAAACATGATGAGATCCATACTAGCTACTATCATAATACATGTTCATAACTAGCATAATAACAAAAGAAATACGAAAGAAACAACAACCATATAGTCCACATATAAACCAATACAATACTCATGAAATAACCTCATATTAATGATGCAAAGGCCAACCATTTGTGGGACTTCCACGAACCACCCGACCATAGACATGGCTGAGTCAAATATCTCTTCAACCATTCATCCCCATGGCACATTCCAGGCATGAATGTGGGATCTCATATAGCACATCAATCCAAAACCATCCAGGGCTTCCAGAGGCTAACCACCTCAACCCATCAAATAGTGATTCCAACTCATGGTCGAACATCACAAAACTATCATCAGATTGGTATCTACCCAAGCCTTCTAGAGGTCCAAAGTGTTTGTTCCAACCAAGGCTCCAAGAATACTAACTAAACCCACAACTTATATAGGCCTCCCAATCATTTGTTCCAACCAAGGCTCTAGGACTAGTAACTTAACCCACCAAGGGCTCTAGAGCATTTTTACAACCAAGGCTCAAGGACTAATAACTCAACCCAAGTTGTTACAGGGCTTCAAAGTGTTTGTCCAACCAAGGCTCTAGGAATAGGTAACTCAACCCAATCTAAAGGAAACATGAGAACCAAACAAAAAAAAATAGAGAAATAAACCCAGAATCACCATGGTTATCTAGGAAAACCCTCGTTTTCAATGTGTATATGTAACAACAAGGCATATACCATAGCTTGTACAAGGAACCAACAAATTGTACAACCATCAATTTTACTAATTATGTGTCTTTAAGAACCATGCCAGATAGGAAAAGTATTAAGATAATGAGGATCATAACACTGTCTTAGTCCCCAAGCATCATGAAAATATGTATGTATGTGTTTTTGTGTGTGTATATATATATAGATATATATAGTGCAAAGAAATATACAAGAAATATAAACCTAGAGAGCATGAGACCATTCAGCTAAAAAATACTACTTCATGTTAACAATTTTAAATAAGGAACTGATGTTTTATTTTCAGGGTGCCAATATCAATGAGGTTTTCCTAATATTTGTTTAAGCCATGTAGGCCAACCAATTAGTGTCTACATACAACACTCATAACATAGCACATTTTGTTTGATCAAATATTATTGATTGACAATAGTGCCTACACAACCATGCAATCTTGTGTCCTGGTGCAACTAGGTATGCTAGAAACAACACATACCCAATAATACACTCATCAATGTGTGAGTTAAACTAGGAAAAGGGACCAAGCTCACAAATTTCCTCCCATCCACTGAAAAATCATCAGTAATGCAATTGTCACCCCTGAGCATGAGAAACATGTCCCACTGACTAGGCCACCAAATGCTTTATGGATTCCATAGGTTTTCTTTTTTATTCCACACCTCCACCCTTATGGATTTAGATTACAAACATATTTCAGGATTCAAGAGGAGATGTTCATTCACCCAATAGCCATGATGGATTCCAAAAGTTTTATTTCCTCAACTCCACCCTTCTAGACTCATATTGTAGCCATTTTACAGGATTCCATAGGAGCTATTCCTCCACTCAATAACAGTGAGGGATTCCATAGGTTTTATTTCCTCGCCTCCACCCTTCTAGATTCAATTTGCATAGATATTCTCAGATTCCAAAGGAGCTCTTTCTCCACCTAATAGCCATGAGGGATTCTAGAGGTATTATTTCCTCACCTCCACGCTTCTAAATTCAACTTGCAGACATATTCCAGGATTTCAGGGGATCTCTTCCTCCATCCAATATCCATGAAGGATTGTAGAGGAGCTCTTCCTCCATCTAGTATCCATGAGGGATTCCAAAGTTTTTATTTATACCCTCCACCCAATAGCCAGGAGGGATTCTAGAGGTAAAACCTCCACCGTCACTTGACTCCAAAACCTCAAAGAGTTAAGTAATCACTATTTGTTACACCGTATTATGACATGTAAAGGTTATTTTAGGTGTACTCATTCTACACCTGCTGAAAGGTAGCTAAGGCACATATAGACCTATGAGCTACATATCCTCTAGAAAGTAAGGTCAACCATGCAATGATTTGCTAAATAATATTCCTAGCAACTATATAAGAGGGAAAATTTATAGATTCCTTACCTTCCAAAGGGCAAGGGTAATCAGGTCAATAGCCCTACTGGAAGGTCACTCTACATGCAGATGGTGTAAAAACCCCCACCAACCACTTGACATGGATGTATGTGGAATAGTAAAAGATAGGGATAAAAATTCATTCTCGAGTTCTAGCAATTCATTTGCACCATGGGTCTACACCCTAGAATTCAAACAGATGGATGTGGAGAATTCTAATGCAACCTTCATTAACGATACTATTTAGTATTGTCATAGAGACTCAACTTTAATGTTACAACCTTGACCTGCTATCCTCATGGTGCAAATCCCGCGAATTCTCAAGTCTGTGTGCTTTGAGTAAAATGCCCTCAAGTTTGTTTTCCAATGCCTCTCTCGTTTCTAATCTAGTTTTCTCCTCCATTTTCTTCTCCCTTTTTTCTCCCTTCGCTTCTCTCCCACACTGTCCTCTCCCGCTTCTCGTTCTTCTTCTCCTTTCCAACTACTCCAAGTTAGTTAGGGCTCATAGGGCTCAACCCCTCTAGACCAACTGAATATTTCCCCTTGTCCCTATTGGCATTATTACTATTGAATGGATTTGTAGGTGAACTGATCACCTTCCCTCCTCGTCTGTCATATTCCATCTTCTCAGGGCTCATTCTAGAATCACTAAGGTGTGCAAAAGGAACTTCTCCACCATGTGACAGTATTTTATAAATATTTGTGAATGTCCCTACATCACAATCTCCTTCATTATCATCGTCAAAGCCCCCTCTCCAATGTTTGTGCACAATTCTTCCTCCAAAGAAAAAAAAATGGTCAATGATTAACACCTTGAGTTAAATGACAGGTTAATATGATCCAAATTCAAATGACAAGGTGCATGCTTTATACAAGGCCTTTTCTAACATCCACTCCTACCTACTTTAGAGGGATTGTCTCATACATGTTAGATTTAAAAGGTGGGCCTCTAGAGTTATATTAAATTTCATAAGTCGATCTATTAATCCTTACAAGTCTTATAAGTAAAACACCATTTGTTAGTCATATATCTTTAACAATATCAATATTTTGAGCTATAAGAACACCAATGCTTGCTAATAGTATCCAACATGCATTCACCAATTATAATGACTGATAAAAGGGTTGGCTTATAAAACTTTTTTATCATGCACAATATAAAAGGGAAATGTTTGTTGATTTTTGCGTGTTTCTCAAATAGGATCATACCCTAAATCTCCTTTTATATTGTTATCAACATTCTCCTTGTTCCTTTTTGTTTATAGTACTTCCATCATTGTAAATACAACCACACAAAGCATAAGTACTTTTATTATTTTCCACATGTATATAAAGATAACTAAGGGGGTATTTACAATAACCATATAAGTGAAAAGTGACCAAGATAATGTTTACATTATATATATGAATGTACCGGGACCGAGACCATTAACAATGTATCTACATACTTTACAAGATGATCGTGTCATTACACACATTGCCCTCATACTAACTTGTAAAATGCATGTCTCAATAAAATAATGTAGTTCTACTAAAGATTAACAAATTAGTGTTAAATTATTAATTTTATTTCAATCTCAATTTCTATATAGTTCTACTAAAGATTAGCAAGTTAGTGTTAGATTATTAATTTTATTTCAATTTCAATTTTTATCATAAGTTAAAAATTAAAATAAGTAAAATTTTAAAATTTATAATAATTTACATATTTATTAAATGAGATATACAAAATTTACATTATTTACTAATTATAGTTAACAATTTCAATCTACAACTTGATATTCCGTTTTGCGTAAGATATGCATTATTGTTTTGAATTTAAGTGCATTTAAAAAAAATATTTTAAATTGAGATTCTCTATAATAATTTACATATTTATTAAATGAGATATACAAAATTTACATTAGTTATTGATTATAGTTAATAATTTTAATCTACCATTTGATATTCCATTTTGTTTAAGAAATGCATTATTGTTTTGAATTTAAGTGCATTTTAAAAAATATTTTGGTTTAAGATTTTCCATATTAATTTAGATATTTATCAAGTGTGATATACAAAATGTACATTATTTATTAATTATAGTTAACAATTTCAATCTACCACTTGATATTCCATTTTGTCTAGAAGATGGATTATTGTTTTGAATTTAAGCGCAATTTAAAAGATATTTTGAGCTGAGATTTTCTAGCAATGCAATCTGCGGCTTGAGAGTGACCACTCTAACACACACTTAGCTTTCACAATCTTCATCTAAAATATTAGTAGTTATGGAACTTTGACAATCTTGTTCTATCATTATGAATTATGTATCAACATAGGTCAAAGAATAGGATTGTATGTCAAAATATATTTTTAAGTAGTTGGGATAAGTTGTTTTGTAATTTTAATATTAAAAAAGCTATTTATGGCTAGTTGTGGACCTAGTCAATAAGTGGCCAGTTATGGACATAATTTAAAATATATTGGCACTTAATATTATTTATTTTGTTTAAATATCGGTAATATATGTGTCAAGTCTTGGTGTCTTGGTGGGACTAATACTATGACAACTACTAGTCTCTGCACAACAATAGACATCTCTCCCCTACCATAGGCACAAAATTGAACTTGGCATACCAAATTGACCACTAAGGGAAGCATTTTATTGGCTATTTTAGGTATGAAATTGGCATATTTCATATATACACACACACACACACACATAAACAAAACAAAATGTTTATATGTTTGATAAAATAAATCAAGGGTGTCTTGACATTTACATTGATAAGCTCGAAGAATGTCCAGAAGCTGAATGATGTCATGGATCCCAACTCACTGGTATAGTCGTTTCTCTTCTCCTTTATGTTGATAATATCATTCTTATTGCTAAAAGCCCTTGTGATCTCAACATGCAGCTTAAAATCCTCTATGATTATTTCTGCAAAATGGATGTCACTATTATTATCGACAAGACTAAATTCATGATAATTAAATCCAAAAATAACAACTATGATAATTTCATTTATGATAACAATTACTTGGAACGTGTTTTCTCATACAAATACCAAGGTATTGACATTCACCATCAACTCATTTGGATTTATAAAATTGAGAAAAAGATAATATGAGTCTAGAAGGTTTACTGTGAGCTTAAAAATAAATTATAAATCCAACAATATTTGGGTTTTGAGTAAATATTAGTTCCTTTTTGAGTCTCTCGTCACCCTTGTTATTTTATATGGGTGTGAGGTTTGGGGTTGTATTATATCTAGAGTATCACAGAGAAAGATTGAGATGATCCAAAAGCAATTTATAGCCTATGACTTCAAGATTAAAGTAAATACTCTCTATGTTATTCTCTTGATTGAAGATAACCTTGGCCCCATTGAAAGCATGGTTATGTTTAGGTATCTGATGTACAAGAAAAAGTTGTACAACATGGATGCCAAAAGACTCCCCAAAATTGCTTCCAACTCTAGTCAAAATCCCCACCTCCAACTCAAGTGAGGATGGCATAAAGATGCCCAATCTTGGCTTGACCATTTGGGGAAGAAGAGGAGATCATCTCGATGAATAAGAATGGAATTAAAAACACCATTACCTCCAAATTTAAGGATTAATTGTGGGATGATCAAGAATTAGAGGGGAAAATGGAGCTAAATGAAATTAAAAAAACTATTACTTCTAAATTTAAGGATAAGTTGTGGGATGATAAGGAGTTAGAGGGAAAAGGGAAACCAATATATTATAAGCAGGTGATCAACCCCACTCTTTCTAATGAGAAGTATCTTTCCTTCTTTACGAGTGCTAAGAAGAAAAGTAATATTGCGAAGATAAGAACTAATCATGATCTTCGGAGTGAAATCTAGAGTTGGTCTATTCCCAAGACACCTTCGAACAAAGAATTTCCCCCTTTATGATACTAAGAGATTTGAATATGAAAAACATTTTCTCTTGGAGCACATGACCCTATTGTGACCATCAACAACCCCCCTTTTATTAGTGTTAGCAATAACATTAATAAATGGGGACCCTTCCAAAAAATCAAATCTTAGCATTTAATGTTGCCTTTTGTTTTTAGAATAAAACACGATATTCAAATAGGACTTGCTAAACATGTAAATTTACCTTTTTATAATCCAAGCGCATGAAACATCACAAACTATGAGTTACCTTATAAAAACTGCTATATGACCACAAGATCTAAGGAAAAACTTTATAAGCAAAAAGTCTCGAATCTTAAGAAAAGCTTTGTAAAACCCACTTTTCAAATGATATTATCGCATCGCAAAAGATCGCAGCAGGCATCCCTTATAAAGATAACATCTCGAAAATGCGATTTGCGAGAATGCGAGATCACAAAGTCTTACAACACCATCGCATCGCAAATTCCAAATCCCCAATGCTACATTATGTAAAGCACTCAAATATTGTGAAATGCAATAAGCCTCTCACAAATCGTATATCACAACCGCCTGATGAAACGATGATTTCTAACGATAGCAGGTTTTGTGATATTGCGATTTGTATTGCGAAGTAAATCCCTAAATCGCTTTTATCACAGATCTAAGGGCTCGGAGTTCTATAAAGGTACTTTCCATTATTCGATCCAAAGTTATGAATATTAAATTTTAACTTATGGTCCGCTAGTGGTCATTTATTAAAAAACGATTCAGATCAGGGTAAAGGACCATTTGACGCAAGTTGATATCTTTGATATGATTGACGAATTAAAGCTTTCCTGTCACCTTATTTTTGTCTTTCTATTTATATTTCCTGTATTCATTATCATCCTTATCATATCCTTGCTCTCTTCTTGCAATTTTCAGGAAGACTACGTAGAGCGTAATACACGATGATATGGGAAAGAAAGGTAAAACACCTGCATCTGAGAAATAGAAATGACTCCATTATTCACGGACACCACTTGTACTAGGGATGTAGGGATATCTACCTGAGAAGCCATGTACAGATTGTTAGAAGAGTAAAACCCGAGAACTATGAAGGTTACCTTTACAACAGATGGACGCGGCTCCTCTGAAGCATCCCTAATGGAGCTTGCATGCTTATTCCTACACTGTATTGCAGCGAAGCCAAAGATACTCCCCTATACGAATATGGTGAAATGGATTATAGATCATGTAGACATACCTGATAGAGAGTTCAAGATAATCGATCAGCTAGTCATGGGGTCATTTGCCCCACATAATCTGAGACACATGTATCACTTGCCAGAACCCCAGGCTAGCTACAACAAGCAGTTTTTAGAGATTCAGTTTTCCAAGGAGAATAAAGACTTGGCAGAATGTACAAAGCACTGGTTGAAAAATGAGGAAATATTAAAGAAGAATAAAAATGGTATGTATGCCACTGGCTCTCTTTCTTCTCCTTACTGTTTTGCCACTGCAATGTTCTGTAGACTGTCTGGGAAACCATAAATTAATAAGTTTTCATGAGAGTGGTTACCTCTATTGGATGCGGCTACCAATTCCACCATAATGGATTGGGCCCAAATTTTATCAAATAATTTAGCCTCTGCTATTTTAGCATATCGAACTAAAAGAAGTTTTACTTCAAGGGTTTATCCTCCATTCTTTTTGAGTGCCTATGTCACCGATGCCATTTGTTTTGTCTCCGATTTTCCTATTATGGAATGGAAGTGGACATCACAGAATCCTCTTCCCATTCAGGTTTATCACAAATCATTGTGGGAATCTAATTTCATCCCACATTTCTACAAAATCTATCATGGATTTATGCTCCCTATTCATAAAATGCTCTACAATAAAGACGCCCCAAGATTTTCCCCAGAAGCTGAAGTTGACATTCTCCCTGTGGGAAGGTGGTTTAGAGAGGAGTTGTTCACATACATCAGGGTGTTTGGCAGCATTGCTTCACCCCATGTGCTTCCTTTTTATGTCCCCGATAAACTCATGACCAAGTAAATAGCCTACCAGACCTATGGCATTGGGGGAATGAGAAAAGTGTTGAAAGATTCTAAAAGGCCATTTGGCCTCAATTCCCTGTAGTATGCAAAGCTTTTGCATTATTTGACTTAGGTCATGCTTTTAAAGAGGTTGATAATATGCTAGTTTTATAGCTACCAAAGTTCTCGAGGAGGCAGTACGATCCCTTTGGTGTTGTAAGTAATTTACTACAGTGGTTAAAATAAAAGTGTTTACCAATGAAGAAGATCCCTTTGACGATGTCTTTGTGTATAAGCACACTTTTAGAGAGGTTCTACGTATCGCACAAATTCAGTTTAACCAAGAAGAACTTCAAAAGTTTGACAATTACAGAAAACGGATGTTAACAAAGGTCCCTTTGGACCAACTGCTCATTGAACCAATAAGGAAGCCTACTCCCAGTGTTAGCATAAGTGGTAGTTCAAAAGAAGATAAGTCTAAATAAAATTCTGAAAAAGAATTAGCTAAAATGTCCGATGATCTATCCAAGAGTTAATACAGCAGAAGTGAAGGGTCAATTAAAGACACAGCTCAATCTACTGAAAAGCCTAACCAGCAGGTTTTGTCCCTAAAACAAGCTGAAATTCTCACTCCCCTTACAAAGCCAACAAAGCCACTTGTAGTGGATCTATAAGGGGAATGGGAGAATTTTAATAAGTTAATCAACACTGAGGAACAGAGTGCAGAGCAACTGATAAACCTAAGAGAAATAGCCACAAAAATGGTGGTAGAAGGGGCTATCAATACTCAGCAAATGAAGCATATTCCTGTTGCTCCGTCATCTAAAATTGTACTAAAGATAGAGGAGATCCCTCCTCTAGACATATTTTATAGCCCACAACATAAAGTTGTTGTTAGGAGGCAAAGAAACAAAAGGAAAATAGATGCCATGCTCAACCCAGAGGATGAACCTCTGGATGTTTTGTGGAAGGACCCAACTACAGACTCATCGGAAAATCTAACTAGGCTCTCTCAGATTGCAAGAGCATATGCTTCGGCAACAATTGAGAAAGCAACTGAAGTTCAAATTCTACTAAAAGCAAAGGAGGATAGGATTTTGTTTTTAGAGCATCAACTATAGTAAGTCAGCATCAGTTAAGAAGCAGAAACACAGCTAATAAAACTCTAACAAGACTTCTAGCAAATGCAATGGAATCATCAAAACAATTTGGCGAATAAAGAAGAACAGTTACAAGCTATGATAGAACTGCATAAGGAGGATGCCAAAATTGGGGAATTTATCACAAAATCACTCGCTCTTAATGCCTAGCTCTTGCAACAGGAAGAAATACTCTGACAGAAGATCTCGCAATGGAATTCCCATTGTGAAATGAGCGATAATATTACAAATCAAGTCGTAGATTTACAACTTGGTTATGATTCAATTTTTAATAAGGTTCCAGACTTCTTGAACTGGAAAAGATCAGAAGAAAGTAAAAGAGCTAAATTGCCCAGAATCAACAAATCGCACAAAGAAATTTTATTTGTGAAATGGGATTCCCAGCTTAAAGAAGCAGAACAAGCGATGGAAGAGGCAGCGACAGTGGCAAACAGTGTTATTGAGTGCATAAATGAAAATATGCACAAGGCCAATTTGATATCAGAGACTACTCCGTGCTTCCTCCCAAAGGCACAAAAACTTCAAACAATGTAGAAACAAATAGTAGAGGAAAAGGCAGAGGCGATTAAAAAGGTAGATAAGTTAAACTGGGACACATACTGGAAGTACATGGTAAAGCCACATAGCCAATAGATGACCCTGAAATGCCTCATAACCTCTGCCAAGAAGATAGTGCCAGCTCCAGCTAATGTCGTATTTGCAAGATAGTTAATAGCTGAAGTCAGCCAATGGAGACTCTTGAAACCGATGCTGGACATTTGCAATCTGAAAGATCAGATACATGATTTATCATATATACAGTTTTGTTTTGTTTTAGATCTTTTTTGCTTGAAATGAGGCAGGTGGTTTAAACCTCCTCATCTATTTTTGTAATATTTATTTTTAGATTTCATTATAGTAGTATTTAAACCCCTCTCATTCATTTAGAGAGGGGTCCAAAATTTTATTAAAAAACATTCTTCAGAACGTGCAGTTTACCCCCCACTGAGGAGGTTTTGATAAAATGAATGGAACGAGAATTATTTTTATATGAGTTTGATGTCTGCTATTGAAATGCACTTTTGTACTCTTAGTGGATGTTGAGTGATTTGAAGATAAATCTATATTGTTGCAGCTCATGAGTAGAACTTATTACCAATGGTATTTTTATCTCCTAATACTTTTTACTTATGTGCCCAGCGATAAATATATTTTCAGTTATTGATATATGAAAGTTTGAATGTTTAGTTGTCATTATTGCACTTCTACATGGTGATAACTCATCTTTTTATGCTGATTATATGAATAACTTTTATGTGATATGTTTCTCATAAATGTCTTGGCTGACTTTTTATACGAAACAATCATTTTTAGTGGATTCTTTTCTCGTGGTGATTGAATGATTTATATTACTAATTGTTGTTAGAAATTATTTTAGATCACATAAGTGAGACATCACTCCCGAGATAGTTTAAAGTTAGATGTTTTCTTTCATTAGAATAGATTGCATATATGATAGTTTATCAGATAGATTAGATTTAGAACAATCATTCACCCCATAAAACCCCAAAAAATAAAAACATCATCCCGTTAGTACACACATCATAAATAGATTAGGAAACTGGTCCCATCATCTCCAGTCAAAGCCACTATTCCAAATGAAAAAGGAGCTGCTTTAAGGTCTAGACCGGGTGGTTATCCCCCTTGTTGTAGACCCGATTTTTCAAGCCTTCAACATATTTGGTGCTTGAAGAAGTGCTGGACTGTGAATGGCAAGTAAATCTACATCTTCATGCCATTCTAAGAGTAAAACTCCCTCACCAACACCCTCAACTTCTCGTTCACATTCTAAATCTTCCATCACTGAACCAGAAGTTGAAAAGAAAAATACAGAGCACATTAGTGAAATCCCAAGCAAGCCAAATCATTCTTCTTCAGATCCTCCTGAGTTACAAACTTTAATTCATAAGTTATAGGGAATGTCTTTATCTCAAGAAGAATCTAAGTTTTCCCAAGGTAGTGTCACTTCTCATTTGATCCCGACTCAATGACTGACTAGAGCACAAAGCGAAAAATTAGGAATCCCACCAATTGAGTTTCCTTTACCAAGCCATAAGAAATCTAGGAAAACACCAGTAGAATCTTAGAGTGAGGTTCTATCATCATCTTCATCCACCATGCCATCCATATCATCACAAGTTCACTCATCCATCCCTCAACTCCAGATCATGGTTCACACGAGTACAGGAGCAACATCCTCCTCTACCCAACCACCTTCAACTACTACAACTCCTCCTCCTACTCATACTCCAACAATGGCATGAAATCCACCACCAAGGCCATTGGCTAATCCAAGAGCTGTAAACATGCCTACACCCTTATCGCAGTTACCAGCTCATCCTAAGAAATGGCTCCCCAAATCCTGACTATGGTCAAACAGCCGAAGAGAATATAAATAATTTCATGCTGTCCATAAATTTAAATGGAGTAACAGAAGAGGACGCAATTGTACAATTATTCCCTTATACTTTAAAAGGAGCACCAGGATCATGGTATTTTTCATTACCATCGCGCTCCATTAATAACTAGGATACATTTCAAGATCATTTTTTAACAAAATTTGGAGATGACCGATCTACAGCAACTTTAATCAATGACCTCTCCAATTTGAAAGCCGAACCAAGAGAACCAATTAAGGATTTCAATTCTCACTTCAATAAATTATTAAACAAAATACCAGCAATGTCGAAGCCTAGTAATGAAGTCCAAAATGAATGGTATATTTCCGCTTTGCCTTCAAATTCAGCCATCTTTGTAGATAGAGCTTCCAAGCCAACGTTAGCTGAAAACATGAAAGAGGCGATAGCTGTAGAGAAACATATCCTAGCGGTAGAAAAGAAAAATGTTGTAGATGAAATAAAGTCTAAAAAGTGTCTTTTAGAGATGACCCTAAGGAAAAACAATCAAAATACCCGTTCGACCTAGAAGGGTTACAAAAAGTCTTGAAAACCATGTCCAACGAAATGGTAGATATAAAGAAACAAGTAACAAAAACCTCTTCCAAGAAACCATATAAACCCTTTAAGAGAAACCCTTCAACTGATCTGAAACCTTCAAATGCTATAACAAAAGCAGAATCAGAAGGGTAAGAGGAAGAAGTTTCAAATGAGGAACAGACCGATGATGATGAAGTTGTAGAACTACAAGGAATGTGGGACTTTATTCTTCTGGATGAAGAAGATCAAGATGCATTACCAGTTACTACTAGAAGTAGAAATCAACTTGATCCCCCACAATCCTGTGCTAAGCAGAAAAATCCAACCCCAACTCCTAAGGATAAAATTGTAGGTAAGAATTCCTCACCAAAGGCTACTCAGACAAACCCAATCCAATCTGATTCAACAACTCCCTCTAAAATGCTTATCATCTTTGGTGGAATGGAGTATAACATTGTTGAAGATATGAAGAAGACTAGGGCTAATATTACTTTTCACAAGCTCAACAAATTAAATCATCAACAAAAATTGCTCTTGAAAGATTTGAATGCAATACCAATTGCACCTCTGCCTGCCACTGTAATTTCACAAGCTACTCATGAAATGGGAAGACCTTCGACTAGTATGTCAAATAAAGTCGATCCAACTGACATTGCTTTGATTGGAGTAGAGTCGAAATCCCATACTCCACCATTTCTCCTTACCTTTGAAGTTTTCAACAAAAATTTGCATAACTGCCTGATAGATTCTGGTGCTTCATCTAGTATTTTTCCTAAGGCAGTTTGCGCAAAATTAAATGTCCAACCTCAAAAATCTACAGTGCGCATAGTACAGCTAGATCAGTCTCAAGTCGAGGTTATCAGTGAAATTAATCAATTGACCATAAGGCTTTCATCAAATCCAAAGGTATGTCAATTCATTGATATACTCATCGCAATTCCTGAATGTTACAGACTAATCCTTAGCAAGGATTGTTCAAAGAATCTCCATGGTTACTGTGCGACCGAATGGTCTCATATGTGTCTCCCTTACAACGGTAAGCCAAATCAGATAAAGGTTGAATGAGAAAGACACCAAAAGTATATAGTAATGGAGTTTGAAGGAGAAAACGAACCTAGCTTACAGCAACAATATAATTGGAAATTATTTCGTTGATTCATTCTTAGGTAATTTCAACGCTCATACTTCACCTTTTTTAGAAAATTCCATTTTATCTCAGATAGAAAATTTCTCTCAAACAAACACTTCTAGATGCATTAATTTTGTAGTAGACCTGTAAATAAAACTTTGTTTTAGGAATTATTTTTTGATGGTTCTAAGTCTAATGATGGAGAAGAAGAAGGTTGTATATTAGTTAGTCCGAAAGAAGAGAAACCATGATAACATGCAGACTTGAGTTCGATTGCACAAACAATACTGATGAATATGAAGCATTAGTTCAAGGGTTATACAAGGCAATCGGGCTTGATATCAAATATCTGCAAGTATTTGGAGATTCTGAGATTGTTATTAAGCAGGTAAGAAATACTATACACTGTCTATTAGGACACCTAAAGCATTATCAATCGTTAGTACAAGACCTGACTTCACACTATATAGCATTTAATATATCATCTATTCCCAAAATCCAGAATGCTAGTGATGATCTCCTTGCTAATGTGGCTTCCAAGCTTGTTCCATCAGAGGACTATAGTCCAAACAGATTCTCGATTCAATTAATATGTAAACCCTCCATTCTCGAAAATATTACCAACTGGAGAGTTTTCAATGAGGACCCTGATATTGTAAGTTTTCTGCGTTTAGAAGGCTCTTACAATAATTAGATAATTGATGAAGACCAACATGACAAGCATCTGGAACAAGGAAGCATCAATAACGCTATACCTAAATCTGTAGTCAAGTTGGAGGACCTATATGACTTGAAGGATAGGTTCAAAAGGTCCACCAATTCAAAACTTCAAAGTCCAACTCTAAGATATGAATTAGTGAATTTGAGGACTAACATAAAACCACAGAACGTCAATCTAGGTCTTGGTCTAACACCAAAGAAAAGGCAGCTTTCATTCGACTTTTTAAACAATACAAAAATGTCTTTGCCTAGAATTACGATGATCTCAAAACGTAGGACACTTCAATTATACAACATACAATTCCGATGATCGCTGATGAAAAGCCTGTCTTGTAGAAATTGAGGAAAATCCATCCTAATTTGGAAAACAAGATTAAGTCTGAGTTGAACAAATTATTGAAAGCCAAGATTATTTTTCATGTTAGGCATTCCAGATGGGTTTCCAACCTGGTACCAGTCAGAAAGAAAAATGGAGATATCTGGATTTGTATTGACTTTCGAAATCTCAATAAAGCTTGCCAAAAGGATAATTTTCCACTACCGCTTAAGGAATAGATACTACAATTGGTTGCAGGGTCTGAATTGATGTCCTTTTTAGATGGCTTCTTGGGGTATAACCAAATCTTAGTCCGCCCAGACGATCAATTGAAGACTACATTTATGACAAAATGGGGCACTTATGCATATCAAAAGATGCCATTTGGGCTGATTAATGCTGGTGCCATGTTTGAAAGGGCCATGGACATTTGATTCAAAGGATTCGTGAATAAGTCAGTGGTGATTTACTTAGATGACATAACAGTGTATTCTAAAAAATGCAGTAGTCACCTCAAAGACTTAAAACAGGTCTTCCAACGATGTCAAAAATATGGGATCTCACTTAATCCAAAAAAGTTGTTTTTGTGTTAAGTGAAGGGAAGCTTCTTGGATTTATAGTGTCTAAAGTTGGAATCCATATTGATCTAGATAGAATTAAGGAAATTTCTAAGATATCCTTACCCCATAACAAAAAAGTGATGCAGTCTTTCCTTGGTCAAATTAATTTCGTCAAAAGACTTGTCCCCGAATTTTCAATAATCGTATCACCCCTCCAATCCATGATAAAGAAAAACTCTCCTTTCAAATGGGGTCATGCAGAACATGATGCATTTGGTTTGATAAAACAAGCGATTATAAATGCCCCATCTCTAGCGGCTCCAAACTTTTCCAATCCTTTCACTTTGTACACATTTGCCTCTGAGAAATCGTATGCTACGATAGTCACATAGGCCAACCAAGATAAAGTCGAAGCCCCAATTTCCTTCTTTAGTTCTAACTTGCAAGGAGCTGAGTTAAATTACTCCGATGTTGACAAACAAGCTTATGTTGTATTCAAAGCAATTAAACACTTTAGACCCTTCCTTCTCAAGACTCATACGAAAATAATAGTACCATTTCCAGCGGTAAGAAATCTTTTTGTACAGAAAGACATAGGCGAAAAGAGGGAAAATTAGGTCACAACCCTACAAGAATATGACGCTGAAATCAAACCAGCAAATATTGTACAAGGTCAAGGTTTTTGTAGGATGTTGGCTGGAGCATCGCACATGTCAGAGATGTAGTCCCCAGATAGTGAAGTACAAATGTACGATGTAAGCCTAAACAACGTTGAATCTAGATATGCAGATATCATATTTTACTTAAAGAATGGATATGCTCCTTCATATTTGAATCAAACAAAGAAAAGAGACCTGAGGCTAAAATCTAAACAATATCAAATTGTAGATGATGTACTCTTTAGGATGAATTATGATTCTATTCTCCTTAGATGCCTTAAGAAATCTGAAGTTGAAAAAGTATTGTAGGAACTTCACAATGGACCAGCGGACATACACTATGGAGGAGATTCGATTGCATACAAAATCTTGTGCGCAAGCTACTACTGGCCAATGTTATTCAAAGATGCACATAGATATGTAAGAAGATGTCAGGTTTGTAAAATTGTTGCTAGAAGATAGAGGAAACCATCATTGCCATTACAACTGGTCAACATCAATCAACCATTTGAACAATGGGGATTAGATATAATAGGTGAGAACGTTCCTCACTCTTCTAAACAGCATAAATACATCCTTACTGCTACCAATTACTTTACTAAATGGGTAGAAGTAGTCCCACTCAAGTCAGCCAATTTTGAGAGTATCATCGAATTCATAGATCAATTCATAATTACCAAGTTTGACTTACCTTCTGCTTTAATGTTCAATAATGCATCATAGTTCTCAAGTAATGTTATGACTGAATTTGCACTCAAAAGAGTTTTTAAGCTTAAGTATTTTTCCAATTATTATCCGCAAGGAAATGGGTTGGGTGAATCAACAAACAAAAACCTTATTAGAATCATTAAACAGACTATTGATCAAAATCATAGAAACTGGCATAAGTCTTTAATGTACGCTCTTTGGACAGATCAAATAACTCAGAAAACTTCTATGGCACTTCTCCTTTTAATTTAGTTTATGGAAAAAAAGTGGTCCTCCCAACAAATCTAGCTATTCCTTCTTTAGCCTTGGTTCAATTCATTGAAAAAACTCCTTCCTCATCCTTGCAATTAAGACAATTGCAGATCCTTAAGCTTGAAGAGGAACGAGAAAAAGCCAAAATTACCCATGTGCATCATCAAAAATTAGTAAAAGCTTCTTTTGATTCAAACATGGTATCTAGAAAAGATTTTCAGCGTGGGGACTTAGTATTGAAATGGGATAAAGCCCATGAAGAGAAAGGCAAGCATACTAAATTCCAACAGATGTGGCTAGGACCATTCCAGATTGTTGAAATCATAGGTCCATCAGCTTTCATGCTACAATATTTAGCAGGGAAAAGAGAGTCTTTACTTGTTAATGGGCAAATCCTTAAAAAAATATTTCCCATAGAAGATGATCTCTTCTATTTTTGTAAATTATTGTTTTTAGTTTAATTTTATTTTTGATAATAAAACAGGTTGAAAATGTTTACTTTTAGTTTCCATGAAAAGAATAATGTCTCTTGTCAATTTTGTTTTCTTTTTTGCTTGTATAAGTGGAAGCGGTTAGGAAAATTAACCTTTATTTTTGAAACATAGGGTCAAGTGCTATAATTCTGAAACTTTTCACTTGTTCTTTTGTTTCAACTATACAAGTTTTGGTTAAAATCAAACGTTAGAAAGAAATTTCCCTCATATCAGTCATAAAAGGTATCAATAACAAGATAGAGATTCTCTATAGAAAAGCTACTTTTAAACTCTACATTGTCATCTAGAAGAATTCTTAAGGAACCAATGACTTCCTCCCCACTTTAGGAATTGCGAGATTCAAAGAGTAATCTGACTATGCACTTTAAACTTAAAGAATAAGAGGTCTCATCAAGAGTCGGCTTATCATGATCATAAATACTATAACTAACTGACATTACCAAACTGCATACCGAAATAGGGTAATGACTTGAGATTGTTTCAATCAAAAGACAAGGGGTCTCATCACGAGCCAGCTTGTTTAGTTAAGTTATAATCAAGTGAATGGAGCTGTCAATTTTGGCCACCAAACCAAGACATTGTTCTTTAAGAATTAAAAGAGAAATAAGAAAAGAAAAATAAATAAGTGTATATGAGGATTT